>JAYESA010000003.1:123991699-124234199 GCA_036927795.1 Iris macrosiphon | reverse complement strand
TGATAGATAAATATATGAATAGATAGGTAGGTAATGGATAGATAGATAGTTATATCTATCTAAGGTATAGATATATATATACCTATAGCTATATATATCTATAGATATCTAGAGAGATAGATAGATAGATTTATAAATAGATATATACATAGCTAGATGGATAGTTAGATAGATAGTTGATAGATAGGTAAATAGACATTAGATAGCTAGATACATGAATAGATAGATAGATATCTAGGTAAATGGATATCTATATAGATAGTTATATAGTTAGATAGATATATATCTATAGGTATAGATATATAAATACATATAACTAGATATATATATTATAGCTAGATATATATATATATATATATGTATAGGTAAGGTAAGATATATAAGATATGTGTATATGTGTGTATGTGAGATATATATATATAGATACCTAGATATATGCATATATGTATTAGATATCTATATTTTAGCCTAGATTATAGCTAGATATATATTTTTATGCATAGTTAGTTAGCTAGAGGGGTAGTAGGGTTGAGTTTAGAGAGGTATCTCAATACCTTGAGATATCAAGGTATCTCAATACCTTGAGATATCCAAGGTATTGGGTTTCAAGCAGGATTTTTGAGCAATTGCCTAGGTTTAAGTTTAGAGATAGGTTTTTATGTATATGTGTATATATTTACGCGTGCTAGCATAGGTTTTAGAAGGTATAGGCGGGGTGCGTAGCCTAGGTTGAGGTATCGGATACCGAGGGTATCCCGGTATCTCAAGGAGGCGAGTTTGAGGGTTTATTAGCTTAATGACCTAGTTTTGACCTAGAATTTCAGGGGCACCCTAGTTTAACCTAGTGTTGACCGTAGTTGACTCGGTTGACCGCCAAAGTCAACTTTTGACCTAAATTTGATCCAGGGTTGACTTTTTGGACCCAAAGTTGACTTTTTGACCCAGATTTTACCGGTTTGACCCGTTTGACCTAGAACGACCCTAGAAGCCTATTTTTAGTTATTTTATATCTGTTTAACTCATTAGAAACCTGTTCAACCTTGCTTTTCGTAATAGGTCCTTGCGATACCAGTTCGGATCGCCAGTTGCTCAGGACGTCAGGCGAGTACATTCTTTGATAGTTTTCATTATCTGATGATTATTATGATTCAGCTTCTAGTATAGTATCATCTGATTATTCTGGCACAACACGGGACACGAACTGATATTTCTGGATTCATTTACTTACGACACGTATATTTTATGTTTCTGGCCTCTATTCTGGAATCACTACTGGCATCACCTACTGGCATCACTACAGGCATCACTCATGTTTCAGGCTGGACTCATCTTGATTTACGTGTCGGATCTTGGATTCACTTGTATTAGTCGGGGTGGGAAAATACTCGAGTAGACATGTAAATATTCCCATCTGGAATCATCAGGAATCACTCCCTTTGGTCTATTCTGGAATGATAGCTGCCGCGCACCCAGTGCGCGGTGAGCCGTACTTACCCCTAGTCGTTTACATGTCGAAACAAGTATTTCAAAGACACCGAGTTTATTCTTTATAGTCTGGACTCACTTGCATTTCTTGTTGGTCTCACTTACATGTTTCTGGACTTGACTCACTACATGTATTTCATGCTGGACTCACTACACGTTCTTGTGCACAGACTTACTCTTAGTTTAGATTTCCTGTATCTTGCAGTCATTACTATCCTTGCTTCTGATATCCATGCATCTTTATCTTTATGCACCAGTGATATGTATATTTCCTTGTTCATACTTTATTTTATTCTTCTTGCTACTTGTTATAACTGTTTTATAGTTTTTATCATTTAAATGGAACTGTTGTTAGAGATGTACTTGCTCCAGTCCTGACTGGACATATTTTTCAGAGTATCCGGAGGATTGGTGTCCGACATTTTATGGACCTGAGCCTGTTGATGGTGCAGACAGGGACCCTCTAGTTTAGGGGTGATTTCTGGGTTGGTAGCCGGGATCACTAGGACCTTGTTATTGTTTTATTAGCTTTTGGCACCGGATTTGTCTCCAATTTTGGATTGAGACCTTGTATTGTATATTATTTTGGATGTTGTATTATTATTATTGATGTTGTGGTTGTTGTAGTTGTTGTTGGTTAGACTTTATAGTTGTTAGACTTCTTTGTTATCTTACCGTGCTTAGATTCGTGATTGAGTACTTGTGATTATCATTATGATATTGCTCCTCCATTTGGAGTTGAGATCTTGACAGGTTTATATATTGATTGCGTGAGATTGTTATCTAGATAGTTGACCTAGACAGCGTTCTACCGTCGATGCTGCGGCGTAGGCTGGACGTACCCACGACTCATGTCCGATTTTTCGGGTGCGGGTCGTGACAATACCAACTTAATTTTTATAAGTTGGGTAGCCCCTGGTTTTAGTATAGGGTAATTTTTGGAATCTCAGGATTAATTTAAATTTATTTGGTATTAATTAGGTTTAATCTCAAACGGATTAAATTACCACTTTAATTTTGTATCATTGATATCATTTGTTGTGGCTCGAATAATTGGAGCACAACACTATCCTTTCCATTCCAACAACTTCAATCCTTATGACCTAGACTAGTCACTCTACACTCACTCTACACCCATGACATGACTATCACTCACAAACTCATATTTTCATGTCTTATTTTAGTCGCACAACATTCGTGATGCATTTGTACACAAAAATGACACAGATATCCTTGTCAATTACGGTCGATTTGAATACGCAACAACGACTCAATTCTTCCGACAACCTTGACATTCATAAGGCTGACTAGACCTACTCATGCATAACCTATCTGTTACTCCCAAATATACACTCCCATGCTCCATATAAATCCCACAACATTCGAGGCATACCTCCTCCTAAAATCCTTTACTTAAATATTCAATCTCGTTGTAATTAAATTAAATTTTACATCGGCAACCCAATTACCCCAACCACTGAGATACTCGTAGCCCACTCGAGCCAAATGACGTCTATGATATTTGTGTTGCATTAAGTTGAGCCCCTTGTACTCTCAACACAAAATTAATCACCTTGACAAATTATATCACCTTTTGACACTTATTATAGAATAGTCCATCGAAATCCATGATATGTGATGAATATATTCCTTCGTACCATCTCACCTAGTTACATTGCACTATGACATTTTTTATTGTCTTTTAAACTCATGACCTAATTAGGAGCAATGAGAAATGGTAAAATTTCTTTATAGAGTTGTTGACTCATTAACACCATGGTAATACCTAGATTTTCTTTGATAGGCAGTGACAACGATCACAAAATCCTCACCATCTCGTATCCCTCCTTGAAGTTAGACTTTCTAAAACCCTTAGAAATATGATCATGGCTAGAGTTCCTGCTACTAACTTAATTTCTATAAGTTGGGTAGTGACTGAAACTAAGTGTATCGTTGCTATTAGAATATGACGTCAAATTAGGATCCCATTGGTAACTGTGTCCCCTATCTTTTGATAAGCAAGTGCGACCTTGCTTAACTAAGTTTTTTTTCTACCATGTTTATTTTTAATTTCGAGGATAATTTTTTTATAAGTTGGGTAGATTGTAAACACCCAATTTTTTATTTAATTTTATCTTTTTAATATTTTGAAATTTTGAAATTCTACTTAGCTAATTAGAAATATATAATTTATTGATAACTTGTATAAATATTATTTAATCTTAGTAATTAAAATAGGTCAGAAACTAATTTTTGAATGTAAAAGTATTTTTAAAGTATTATAAAAAATTTCTATAATTTATTTCATGTGCAAACATATTTTTTTTATAAATATATATCTATATATAAATAAAAGAATAAAAAGAAAAGAAAAAGAAATATAAATATAAATATAAATAAATAAATAATTTAATAAATCAAAATTAAAACCTACAACTACCCAAGCAAACCTACCCAGGTCCCCATGCCCAATCGGCTTCCTCTAAAACCGCGTTTCCCGACCCCCTACATATATATAACAATCTATTCACTAAAACCCTAACCCTAACCTTAAACTTCCTCCTCCAGCCGCCGTCGACCCCCCCGGCGATCACTGGACTCCATCGCAGAGCGTGACCGCCCGGTCTGACCCCCAACTGGCTATGTATGACACCGCACGACTGCCCCACGCAGCATTTGTCGCAGCAGCTACCGGTTGCCGGCCCGTGCGCCAAGTCGACGCCACCCCGTATACCACGCTCGGCCCGTGCGCCGACCAAGTCGACGCTTCCGTGCGACGTCAACTATGTTCTAATGGGACAGAGTTCTGCCTTCAAAAGAACCGAAGTGATTCAGCCTGATTTTGAGCTTCCAAAACTCTGTGATTCTTTGATCAAATTTAGAACCTCCTTCGTAGGTATATTCTCCTTTAACACCTCTATTAGCTTACAAAATTTTAATACTTAATGTCCAGTATGAGTAGATCAAAACCTGGGTTAAACTAGGCTCCATGGAATTGAATTTAATATATAAAAATTCAAGATACGGGATGTACCCCACCAAACGAGTCAAGTTTATCGCAAGCGGATTACACCCAAAGGTGCATATCATTAACGCGGACGTGTGAGATTTTGCAAAACTTAAATTGGACATGCGTGCACACAGGAATCAACGCGTATCCGTCGAAAAATACCAAATTGGTCTATTATGATACCTTATCATATGACTTCGTATGTGCTTGTCATTTTGAAACAAAACTTATGCCATTGGATTTGCAGCGTTACACTGGTCCTGTGACCCATGTTTGGTTCGATTCTGAGAACGTGGACGAAACGCCATTTTACGGGCCATACGGTTCCACTTAACGGACGACTTCGTGATCGGCTCATCGAAATCCAGTTCTTGACATTCTGTTGGGTTCGTATCATCGTTCTGGACTCGTAAAAACTAAGTTTGACGAATTTGGAGAACTTTGTCTCGGACACATTTCTCAGTGCAAAGTGAGCCATATGTGGACCCCACTTTGACTCAAAACTGTCAATTTTGTCCATGTATCCAAATTGGACTTATGGGTAGTCAATCCTGTTTAGGATAATATAAACGAGAAAAGATTTGATGAATGCAGGAAAACGAGGTCTTGTACGAAGACCCGCCCCTTCTTTTATTTTTTACAAACAAGATTGTACAAATTCGATCCTACACGAGGATGTCTAAGTACAATTTATTTAATCTGGGTGAATATTGCTATAGGTGTCTGATCTGCAGTCGATCACTTTAGCCCTTGGACCACACGATGTTGAAGAAGTGTCGTGGATGACAGGTAGCAGCTTCGAGGGTTGCTGAAGAGGGTGGATGCCCGATGCCAAAGTCGTCGATCCCTTCTCTTTGCCTGAGCTTCGGATTCTTCTCTCTCTCTCTCTCTCTCTCTCTCTCTCTCTCTCTCGACCGTCCGACTTTCGATCTTTGCGACCGTTGGATCTGATACTGGATTTCTTGATCAGTTTTTAGACCTGATTTCTTCGACCTTTTCCTCTGTTGATAGAGGTCTCTATTTATAGAGTTTTAGTGACAGTGACCACTCAATCGGTGTAAAAACTGAGTAGTGGAAAGTACAGCACCCTTTTACACAACGGTTAAAATAACCAATGCCTGCGTATAGATGATCCTTTGAATGAGCGTGTGACGCGGGTCCAAATAAGGGACAAAATACGTATAATCGCTACGAAGATCACGGCGTAGAAACCACGTAGGTAGGTATCCATCGTGAAGAAGAGGTTGACATAGAAGCCAAATGTCTGTCACCATGGCATAGAAGCCAAATAGTTATCAAACCGGCATAGAAGCCGAGTAGGCGTAGAAGCCGAGTGGTCATAGAGGCCTAGTAGACGTAGAAGCCGAGTGGTCATAAAGGCCGAGTAGGCGTAGAAGCCGAGCGGGCACCGAAGCTGAATAGGCGTAGAAGTCGAGCGGGCACCGAAGCTGAATAGGCGTAGAAGCCGAGCGGGCACCGAAGTT
Source organism: Iris macrosiphon (assembly GCA_036927795.1). Lineage (NCBI taxonomy): Eukaryota > Viridiplantae > Streptophyta > Magnoliopsida > Asparagales > Iridaceae > Iris > Iris macrosiphon. The sequence continues at coordinate 124,228,220 of JAYESA010000003.1, read as the reverse complement.
GAATAGGCGTAGAAGCCGCTGTGTAATGTGCCAGAGTGATGATGTGGACATCTTTAGCCAAAATTACGGCTCATGAAGATAATCAGATCTCTTGCATTAAATACAGAGATCTGCCCCCATCCTGTGCATTAAATACAGATGCTTGTCTTTAAGATTTGCCATTATTCTGCGCATTAAATGCAGATACGCACCTTGAATCCTGTACGAAGAGTAACCGCTGTCGTGGCAGCCTGTTCGTCTTCTGCGGAGCGTAAGGAGCTCTCGTTTTCCTGTGTAAAACTGGGCAGCGTATTCTCTTATATGCGTAGGAGCAGCTACCGCAAAGGGGATATCACTAAACGATGGTTCGATGATATTTAATCAAATCTTCTGCATTAAATGTGGAGATCCGCCATCATCCTGCACATTAAATGCAGAGGCGTATTTTGAAGGTCTGCCACCCTTATGTGCATCAAGCGCAGAGACGTGCCTCAGGCATCTGTCAGTATTCGGCGCATTAATTGTAGAGACGTGCCTTGAGGGCCTGTCACCACCCTGTGCATTAAATGCAGAGACGTGCCTCGAGCCCTGTATGAAGTGCAGCTTTTGACGTGGCAGGCGGTTTGTCTTCCGCGGAGCGTAAGGGGCTCTCATCTGCCTGTGTAAAGCTAGGCAGCGTATTCCTCTGTGTACGTAAAAGTGATTTACGCAAGGGAAAATGGCAGTAAATGACAGCCTGGATTGCAGTGTTGCACCATCATCATAGCCGTCGCCTGGGTAGTCGAGTAGTATCCCTTTGTCAGAAGTCGAGACGTCAGGTTCATTGCAGGATCTGACAGGTTCATTGCAGGGTCTGACAGCTTCATTGCAGGGTCTGACAGGTTCACTTCGGAGAATACAAAGCGTCCCTCGTATACTTCAATGCTGCACTGAAAGAGGATGAGTTTTACGCCATATAGGCGATGAAGCACCCTGTTTACGCTGAAGCAGCCTGGACATACTGCCCTACGCGGATGGTCCTTGAGCCTGTATTTCACGCTGTGCTCGGCGGAGAAGCTCTGTTTGCACGTTTGAAGGCTCTGAAGTCCTCTGTTTACGCTGCTTTGCATCAATATGCTGCATAGAGCTATCCAGCGTATTTTTTCATGCTTCTACAAGACCCCCTTCAAAGCTTTTAAATTCCTCGTAATTTGAAATGCTTTGAAAGAAGCATGACCCGCTCCTCGTAACTCGAAACATTTCTGAATGGAGTTTTGAAACGGTCGAGGCCGACTTTATAACGGATTTATTGGGGACCGGTGCTCTCTCTCGCCTATAAAAAGGCTGAGGAGTTCTCCTGTTCTTCCCACACTTCCTTCATCATACAGAGATGATGGTCGGAGTTCGTCGGATCGACTTGAGAAAGAAGGAGACCATGTTTTTCCAGCATATAAGGAGCCAAAAAAGACGGCGTCTTCGAGCAAATGTCCTCTGCAACGATGGATCATGGAAGGATATCATAGCCTCCTTTGCTCGGGATAATCAGCAACTTTGTATGGTGGTTCTTCTGGAGAGAAAGAATCGTATTTCACCACGCCGCTTGCAAGCGGTGTCTTCTCCCGTTACCTCCATGGCGCGGGATGTAGGCAAGCAGATTTATCCTGCTTTTCTTCTGTTGGAGGATGGGTCTATGCCCAGTTTTGTATCCTCTCGCCACCGATCATCTTCTTGTTCATCGACTGTGGGTGTCGACGAACCGTCTTGGAAGAAGAGGAAGACCTTCACCAATGCGAGAACCTGGCAGAACAGCTTCTCGGTGCGGTCTTCAGCCGATGATGAGGAACCCCTTTGTAGACGGGATTTCCCTCATGTAGTCATGAAAATTGAAGAAAAACCCTTGTAGACTGGATTTCCCTCATATGTAATCATGACTTTAATTTTAATAAAATCGTCTTTCTTCTTCATATGATCATCTTGCCATACTTTGCTGTGAAGTTTGAATATGTGTAGCTTCGACACGTCTGATTCTTTACGCCGACTCTGTTTAGAAAGAGTGCTAGGTCCTGTCCTGTCTTTTATGCATAACTAGTGTAAACACCCTAATTTTCAGAATAAATTTTAATATAATTTTCCCGAATTTTTCGGTATTTCTGGAAGACGAATCAAGGTAATTAGGAGTTAAGGATTTTTTTATGCAGTTTATTGGTGTTAAAATATTATGGAAATAAGATTGTATGGTGTAAAATGGAAAACCAGCCGCAAGGTATTTTTCGGTGAATTTATTGGACTCTGGAAACGAGTTTTAGGACCTATAAACTTTTGGGATTGTTAAACCAAACCAAACCAGAGCAAACCCATCCTGCCTGAACCGAACCCAGCCTATTGGGTCGGGTCGGGTCGGATCTGAGCCAAACCCGACCCGAAACCTGTGTGAAAACCCTAGCTACCGGATTTACTGTAGCCGCCGGTATAAAACCCCTTGGCATGCGTGCCCAGCCCGCCGCAGCACCCTTCCTCTCCCATCTCGAGCGCCGCCTCCATCAGCCTAACTCCAGCGCCGCCCTCCCATCTCGAGCGCCGCCGACCCGACTCCGCTGTGATCGACGCCTCCCTCACAGACCCTCGTCGCCCGTCTCAGCCCCGTACGACGATCCCTCGACACCTCCACCGACTCGCAGCGCCAGCCCGTCGACCTCATCGTTGACCCGACGCCTCAGCACCCCAACCCCGGCGCCGTCCTCTCTACTCAGCTCCGGTGTCGTCGACCCGATCCGCTGCTGTCGACCCCGACCAGATCCACTGCTGTCGACCCGGCCCAGATCCACCTGTCGTCGACGACCCGACGCCTCCCGAGCGCCACCCCGCTGACCCGAGTCAGAACCCTAGACTCGACACAGCTTCTCAGCGGACACGAGAGATCTCGATTCGGACGCGAGCAGCAGACGCAGGACACGACCAGGACACAAATTTGACTCTCGGACACGTGGAATCCAGCGTTCACGGAGCCCCGTTCAGGTATCGTTTTCTCTCGCCTCGTAACTCCATTTGAGATTCTGTTAGTTGCTACGCGTAGACTGTATAACCCTCTCGGTGCCCGTGCAACTCGCTCGGTGCATCGCGTCCTGTGGTGATCGTACACCGCGATCCAAAAATAGGAAAACAACGCCCTGTTTTACCCCGGAACTGAGTGCGCCCCGCCAAACGGGACGACTTGGTCGCACGCGGTCTTTACCAAACGTGTGCGACGTTGATACGGTCATGTGGAATTTCGCAGAAGTCGTTTCGGATGTGCGTGCACACCGGAATCAACGCGTATCCGCTGACGATACCCCATATCCGTCAATTCTGGAACACGTAGTAACTTTGTGTACACACGTTAGATCAAGACGAAACTTGCACCATCGGACTCGTAGCAATACGCTAGTCCTGTGACCCAAGTTTGGTCCGATTCTGAGAACGTTGACAAAATTGCGTATCGTGGGCCCCACAGGCTCCACTTGACGGGCGATTTTGTGATCGGCTCATCGGAATCCAATTCTGGAAGCTCCGTTGGGTTCGTATCGTTGTTCCTGACTTGTAGACACTGAGTTTGATGAATTTGGAGACCTTTGACCCTGACCCACTTTTCGGTGCAAAGTGGCCCACATGTGGACCCGCTTTGGTCCGGAAATATCCTTTTTACCCCTGTGTCCAAATTGGACGTAAGGACAGGCATTTCTAGTAGTTTGATATCTTCTGAGATGGTTGGTGATGTTTATTACAGCTTTTGGAGTAGTACCCACAGGATCCGCTAATACCGGGACGATTGTTGGTATTCAAATGTTAGGCAAGTGTACCTTGCCAAACTCTGCAGTATTGTTATATATTTTCCTTGCTTCATTATATTGCTGTGCATGCTTAACCTTGGACCGTGTGACGTACTTAGCGTCCAATTACTAGTCGGGTGCCAACACTGTACGCGGTGTTGGGTACTGTCATCTAGAGATGGACATTCGTGATACTTTATATTCTCGTACTTGTCTTACCAAGTACAATATGACCCAGGACACTTGACAATATTCATGAGACAGGATTTTCTCGAGATATTCGTGGTGATTCTGTATAAGATACAGGACATGGACATTATATTCTTAGATATAGTATGACTGGTTGCATTAGCTATGATCCCGCTTGACATGGACATGAGACGTTGTGGTCATGATATGCGTGGTTACATAGGGTGGGGAGAGACACACAGGCTACAGGCTGTTCCATATATATATACATCCACTATTATTGAGAGGTCGTAGACTCTTGGAGCAGAGCTAGACCCACTACCGGTTATTACCACTACCGGCTCCCCGACACAGAGCTTGTAGTGGCTCAGCCTGAGTACTCGTGCTGCTCTCACTTGCATTATCACTTAGATGGTTACTTACTTGCCCTATTGATTTTATTATTTTTCTGCTCTGCATTTATTTTGGCATGAGCTTTCTTGTACCTTGCTATGTCCCCTGAGGACCTGGATCCGGATTGTGTCCCCAGGATTTGAGGATGAGATCTATCCCGAGGTATACGGGACCGGAGCAGGAGCTGATCCAGGAGCTGTACCGCCATCCGAGGACGAGGTGTTAGCCGAAGACTTCTCCTGAGCATCCATGTTCATGCTCAGTATTTACTTATTTATTTCAGTCATTCATTTCTGGTCTGTTGAACCATTGTATCAGATATTTATCGGGTTGTTCCCCGAAGCATTTTGTTGAGACTAGCTGATGATTTACATTCCTTATTTATTCTGTGGAGCATATTTTATATCTTGTGTGGATGAGATTAGTTGTGCCATATTGTCGTAGACTTGTTTTACAGCTTAAGTATGCCCCGATGGATCCATTAAATTGGGTTTATCCATCGGTGCGTGCTGCTGGCCATTATCACGCGTCCGGTCCCACGGTATTTTGGGACTGGGGCGTGACATGGTTTTTGTGGTGGCCCATGCAGGTCTACGACTAAATTGTTCGGTTTCAACTTAGGGACCGAACCAGCCTGCCCTAAGGATAGGATAAGTTATAGGATCTCATCCATTATTTAAACCATTATTGAACTCTATATCGAACTCAAAATTGTTACTTGAATTGCATCCTATTTGATTCCTCTGAGCATTCTTACAGTTTATCTTTTGGTTGCAGAGTAATGGATCCTAGGAACGGGGACGAGATTCCTTTGGATATGCCACACGACACTGTGGTTACTTATATAGACGGAGTGACCCCAGGGAATGGAAGACAAGCATCGCAGAGCGATCAGACCGGTCAGCCTAATCCAAGGTTCCCGAGAGATGACATCCCACCTCCACCACAGTTCACTCCCCAGATGCCAGTTTTTCCACCAGGGCAAGCCATGGACGGGCAACAGATGTTCCAGGTGATGTATGCCATGATGCAAACCCAGCAGCAGATTCAGCAAGAGGCCCATCGCCTGGAGGCAGAGTATCTGAGGACCAGCCTGGTATCCGCATTGGAGCAGGCAAATCCACCAACGAGGCGAACAGCGACGGGATCTATCACCGATTTTTGTCATCTCAAGCCTCGCATATTTTCTGGTAAAGAAGGGCCAACAGAAGTTCATGAATGGCTCACAAACATACAACATCAGTTGAAAGTCGCTGAACTTCCAAGAGATAAGTAGATGACTGCAGTCAGAATGCAGTTAACTGAAAATGCACATCACTGGTGGTTAGCAGAGGAAAGGAGGCTCGGACAGGACCGGGTCACATGGGAAGATTTCTCCAGACTCTTCCAAGAGATGTACATTCCAGCAGTTGCACGGTCATAGCTCAGAGACAAGTTCAACCGCCTTATCCAAGGCAGTATGACAGTGGAAGAATACAACGCGGAGTTTATTCGCCTAAGTCGCTTCGCTCCAACATTGATCTCGACAGAGGAAGAGAAAGATGAAAAGTTCTTTGACGGATTGAAGTTCGAGCTCCAGAGATTGATTGGCTCAGTCGCACCTACATCTTATACGGACGTCCTTGCAGCAGCACGACGCATGGAGCGCGTCACTAGAAGGAAGTCGAATCTGAAGAGGCCAAACACATCAGCACTATCCAAGACAGCACCTGGAGATTCTGCAAAACGATTCCAGAGGAGTATACCGGAGAGACCAACAAATAGGGACAGACCTCTTCCTATTTGTCACCACTGCGGCAAGGTAGGACACATTGAGAAAGAATGCAGGCGTAAGTTGGGACTATGTCTGAGCTGCGGATCCAACCAGCATTTTTCCAGGGATTGTTCTGAACGCAGAGACGGAGCACCGAGACTAGCCTTGCCTGCACCACGACCAGCTTATCCAGCAGTAGGAGCACAACAGACAAGAGCTGGAGGAATTAGACCACCAGCTACGGGGGGCTACCAGCAGAGACCACCACTGGCACCACAGGCAGCCCTATTTCAGCAGCAGCAGCAGCAGAAAGGTCCAGCTCAGGGAAGAGGCCAGGCATTCACATTAGCTATTGAGCAGGAAGCTACTGCAGGCGAGGTCATCGTAGGTACTATCTTAGTAGCTTCATTACCAGCTGTAGCATTATTTGATTCTGGAGTATCGCATTCATTTATAGCAGCTAGCTTTGTAGCCACCCATAGAGTAGCTACCGCACCCCTTCCGAAGATGAAGAGGATTCTTACGGGAGGTAGAATTATCCCGGTTAGTAACGTCTGTAGATCATGTTCTGTAGTAGTTTGTGACAGAGAAATGCGAGCTCAATTTCTGATATTTTTCATGCCGGATTATGATATCGTACTTGGTATGGACTGGTTAAGTCAGTATCATCCGACTCTTGATTGCCGACTTGGGCGGGTTATATTTAGACCGTCTGGACATCCAGAATTCGAGTTTCTTCGAGGAGCAGTAGAGCAAGGAGTTCAGCCTACTCTTAGGGTACTGTCTGTAGAAGGGAAGACAGGTTACCCAAGAGTCATATCTGAGTTTGTGGATGTATTTCCTGATGATCTTCCAGGTTTACCGCCTGATCGGAAAATAAAATTCACAATAGACTTAACTCCAGGAGCAGAGCCTATCACTTCATCAGTATATCGGCTAGCACCTAAGGAGTTAGTGGAGTTGAAAGAACAGGTTGATGATCTTCTGGAGAAGGGTTTTATTCGGCCCAGTGTTTCACCTTGGGGAGCACCCATATTATTTGTGCCGAAGAAGGATGGAACAGTACGGTTGTGCATTGATTACAGGGCGCTGAATGCTGTGACCATCAAGAACAGGTATCCCTTACCACGCATTAATGATCTATTCGATCAATTGAGTGGTGCAAGGGTATTCTCGAAGATTGACCTTAGATCCGACTACCATCAGATCAAAGTAAGGAAGGAAGACATACCAAAGACAACTTTCAGGACCAAGTATGGACATTATGAGTTCTTGGTGATGCCGTTTGGTTTAACCAATGCGCCAGCAGTGTTTATGAGTTTAATGAACAGAGTCTTCCATCAGTTCTTAGATAAATTTGTGGTTGTTTTTATTGACGACATTCTCATATATTCCAAGAGTCATGAAGAGCACGAGGAGCATCTCAGAATCGTGTTAGAGACCTTGAGAGGAGAAGTTATACGCCAAACTCAGTAAGTGTGAGTTCTGTATGGACAAAGTGCCTTTCTTGGGACACATCATCTCAGGAGAAGGACTTTCAGTGGATCCAGAGAAAGTTGTGGCAATAGAGACTTGGCCTACACCCACATCAGTTGCAGAGGTGAGAAGTTTTCTCGGACTCGCGGGATATTACCGAAGGTTCGTAGAAAATTTCTCAAGGATTGCAGAACCGATGACGAAGCTGACACGCAAAGACCAGGAGTTTATATGGACAGAAGACTGCCAGAAGGCCTTCGAAGAATTGAAGAGAAGATTAACAACAGCACCTGTCTTGACTCTTCCTTCAGGGTCAGAAGGTTTTGTTGTTTACAGTGATGCATCGGGTAGTGGACTGGGATGTGTTTTGATGCAACATGGCAAAGTCATTGCTTATGTGTCGAGACAGTTGAAGGTCCACGAGAAGAACTACCCAACACACGATCTGGAGTTAGCAGCAGTTATCTTTGCATTGAAGATTTGGAGGCACTACCTTTATGGAGAGAAAGTAGACATCTTTACAGATCACAAAAGTCTGAAGTATGCATATACTCAGAAGGAGCTTAACATGAGGCAGAGGCGTTGACTTGAATTGATGGTAGATTTTGACATAAATCTGCAGTATCATCTGGGAAAGGTGAATGTTGTAGCAGACGCACTAAGCAGGAATCCTAAGGCTTATTTCTTGACGATGCAGCCCGAGTTATTGAGAGATCTACAGGAGCTTCAGATAGAGGTTGTTCTACCAGGACAGAGTGGATTACTGGCTGATCTTGAAATTAAGTCGTCACTTGTGGAAAGAATTAAAGAGGTGTTGCCCACCGATGCTAGATTTCAAAGACTGAAAGAGAGGACGAAAGCAGGCATGCAGACAGGACTTCGCATACACGAAGACGGGACATTGAGGTTTGAAAATCGCCTGTATGTTCCAAATGGAGAATTGAGACAGGAGTTAATGACTGAAGTACATAGCTCTATATACTATGTTCACCCAGGAGGAACCAAGATGTACCGAGACTTGAGACAGTATTACTGGTGGCATGGAATAAAAAGAGAGATTGCGAGATTTGTGGCCAAATGCTTAGTCTGCCACCAAGTAAAGGCCGAGCATCAGAGGACTGCAGGTATGCTACAGCCGCTTCCTATACCAGAATGGAAGTGGAAGCACATCACGATGGATTTTGTCATCGGATTTCCGAGGAGCCCCAGCGGAAGAGACGCAGTATGGGTTATCGTGGATAGACTCACTAAATCGGCACACTTCTTGCCATTTAGAGTTGGACAGTCCACAGAGGTACTAGCCGACATGTATATGCGACAAATCGTCAAATTCCATGGAGTGCCGGTTAGTATTGTATCGGATCGAGATTCAAGATTTATATCTCATTTCTGGAGAAGCATGCAAGAGAGTCTGGGCACCAGACTCAAATTCAGCACGGCTTACCATCCACAGACAGATGGCCAATCGGAGCGCACCATTCAGATCTTGGAGGACATGTTGCGATCATGTATGCTAGACTTCGGAGGATCTTGGGAAGATCATTTGCACTTAGTGGAGTTCTCCTACAATAACAGTTATCAGGTCAGCATTCAGATGGCACCATTCGAGGTATTATACGAAAGGAAATGCAGATCGCCTATATGTTGGAGTGACATTGGTGAACGTCAAATACTGGGTCCAGAATTGGTAACGCAGACAGTGGAGAAGGTGAAACAGATTCAGAATCATCTACGAGCAGCTCAGGATATACAGAAGCATTGGGCAGATACGCACAGACGTCCCCTAGAGTTTAAAGAAGGAGAGCACGTGTTCTTGAGGATTTCGCCCACTCGTGGTACTATCAGATTCGGAAGGAGAGGCAAGTTGAGCCCAAGATATATTGGGCCATTTGATATTCTAGAGCGCATTGGTGAGGTGGCTTATCGTCTTGCATTACCACCATCCTTAGAGAGAGTGCATGACGTATTTCACGTCTCACAGGTGAGGAGGTACGTGACTGACCCAAGTCACGTAGTTGATCATTCAGAGATCGCAGTAGGCCCAAGCTTGAGATATGAAGAACAACCAGTTGGCATCCTCGGTGTCAGTAAGAAGACATTGCGGGGACAGACAATCAGACTGGTTCGTGTAGCATAGAAACATCATTCTCCTGAAGAATCGACCTGGGAACGAGAAGATAGTATGCGCCAGCGTTACCCCCACTTGTTCGAAGAGGTAGTCGTAAACTAAGCAACCTTGTAATTCCATGATTCTTGCTTTAGTAGCTTATTCTTTGATTGCGTGGACGCAATCCTTTTAAGGAAGGAAGATTGTAAACACCCTAATTTTCAGAATAAATTTTAATATAATTTTTCCGGATTTTTCTGTATTTCTGGAAGACGAATCAAGGTAATTGGGAGTTAAGGAATTTTTTATGCAGTTTATTGGTGTTAAAATATTATGGAAATAAGATTGTATGGTGTAAAATGGAAAACCGGACGCAGGGTATTTTTCGATGAATTTATTGGACTCCGAAAACGAGTTTTAGGACCTATAAACTTTTGAGATTGTTAAACCAAACCAAACCAGAGCAAACCCACCCTGCCTGAACCGAACCCAGCCTATTGGGTCGGGTCGGGTCGGATCTGAGCCAAACCCGACCCGAAACCCGTGTGAAAACCCTAGCTACCGGATTTACTGTAGCCGCCGGTATAAAACCCCTTGGCATGCGTGCCCAGCCCGCCGCAGCACCCTTCCTCTCCCATCTCGAGCGCCGCCTCCATCAGCCTAACTCCGGCGCCGCCCTCCCATCTCGAGCGCTGCCGACCCGACTCCACTGTGATCGACGCCTCCCTCACAGATCCTCGCTGCCCGTCTCAGCCCTGTACGACGATCCCTAGACACCTCCACCGACTCGCAGCGCCAGCCCGTCGACCTCGCCGTTGACCCGACACCTCAGCACCCCAACCCCGGCGCCGTCCCCTCTACTCAGCTCCGGTGCCGTCGACCCGATCCGCTGCTGTCGACCCCAACCAGATCCGCTGCTGTCGACCCGACGCCTCCCGAGCGCCACCCCGCTGACCCGAGTCAGAGCCCTAGACTTGACACAGCTTCTCAGCGGACACGAGAGATCTCGATTCGGACGTGAGCAGCAGACGCAGGACACGACCAGGACACAAATTTGACTCTCGGACACGTAGAATTCAGCGTTCACGGAGCCCCGTTCAGGTATTGTTTTCTCTCGCCTCGTAACTCCGTTTGAGATTCCGTCAGTTGCTACGCGTAGACTGTATAACCCTCTCGGTGCCCGTGCAACTCGCTCGGTGCATTGCGTCCTGTGGTGATCGTACACCGCAATCCAAAAACAGAAAAAATAACGTCCTATTTCACCCAGGAACTGAGTGCGCCCCGCCAAACGGGACGACTTGGTCGCACGCGGTCTTTACCAAACGTGCGCGACGTTGATACGGTCGTGTGGGATTTCGCAGAAGTCGTTTCGGATGTGCGTGCACACCGGAATCAACGCGTATCCGCTGACGACACCCCGTATCCGTCAATTCTGGAACACGCGGTAACTTTGTGTACACACATCGGATAGACACGAAACTTGCGCCATCGGACTCGTAGCAATACGCTGGTCCTGTGACTTAAGTTTGGTCCGATTCTGAGAACGTTGACAAAATCGAGTATCGTGGGCCCCACAGGCTCCACTTGACGGGCGATTTTGTGACCGGCTCATCGGAATCCAATTCTGGAAGCTCTGTTGGGTTCGTATCGTCGTTCCTGACTTGTAGATACTGAGTTTGATAAATTTGGAGACCTTTGACCCTAACCCACTTTTCGGTGCAAAGTGGCCCACATGTGGACCCGCTTTGGCCCGGAAATATCCTTTTTACCCCTGTGTCCAAATTGGACGTAAGAACAGGCATTTCTAGCAGTTTGATATCTTCTGAGACGGTTGGTGATTTTATTACAGCTTTTGGAGTAGTACCCACAGGATCCGCTAATACCGGGACGATTGTTGGTATTCAAACGTCAGGCAAGTGTACCTTGCCAAACTCTGCAGTATTGTTATATATTTTTCTTGCTTCATTATATTGCTGTGCATGCTTAACCTAGGACCGTCTGACGTACTTAGCGTCCGATTACTAGTCGGGTGCCAACACTGTACGCGGTGTTGGGTACTGTCATCTAGAGATGGACATTCGTGACACTTTATATTCTCGTACTTGTCTTACCAAGTACACTATGACCCAGGACACTTGACACTATTCATGAGACGGGATTTGCTCGAGATATTCGTGATGATTCTGTATAGGATACAGGACATGGACATTATATTCTTAGATATAGTATGACTGGTTGCATTAGCTATGATCCCGCTTGACATGGACATGAGACGTTGTGGTCATGATATGCGTGGTTACATGGGGTGGGGAGAGACACACAGGCTACAGGCTGTTCCATATATATATACATCCACTATTATTGAGAGGTCGTAGACTCTCGGAGCAGAGCTAGACCCACTACCGGTTATTACCACTACCGACTCCCGACACAGAGCTTGTAGTGGCTCAGCCTGAGTACTCGTGCTGCTCTCACTTGCATTATCACTTAGATGGTTACTTACTTGCCCTATTGATTTTATTATTTTTCTGTACTGCATTTATTTTGGCATGAGCTTTCTTATACCTTGCTATATCCTCTGAGGACCTGGATCCGGATTATGTCCCCAGGATTTGAGGACGAGATCTATCCCGAGGTATACGGGACCAGAGCAGGAGCTGATCCAGGAGCTGTACCGCCATCCGAGGACGAGGTGTTAGCCGAAGACTTCTCCTGAGCATCCATGTTCATGCTCAGCATTTACTTATTTATTTCAGTCATTCATTTCTGGTCTGTTGAACCATTGTATTAGATATTTATCGGGTTGTTTCCCGAAGCATTTTGTTGAGACTAGCTGATGATTTACATTCCTTATTTATTCTGTGGATCATATTTTATATCTTGTGTGAATGAGATTAGTTGTGTCATATTGTCGTAAACTTGTTTTACAGCTTAAGTATGCCCCGATGGATCCATTAAATTGGGTTTATCCATCGGTGCGTGCTGCTGGCCATTATCACGCGTCCGGTCCCACGGTATTTTGGGACTGGGGCGTGACAACTAGGGATGCGTAGAAAGCCGCTTTAGCATTCGAGTGTTTCGAACTGCTTCTCTTGTTTAGGAGTGAGGAACCGCGTAGAATCCTGAACTGTTACTTCTGATAAACAGAATTTCTTTGTTCAGACATCATCTTCAAGAATGATTTCTCGAAAATCTCTTAGAACAGGATGAGAAATAGCTGTCAAAACTGATTTGCCATCTTGGTAGATGAGATATTCAGACTGGAGTCTGGATGAACTTCGAATCGACCCATGAAGAAAAGTAATCTTTTAATATTAAACTCTGTATGCTTCTGGTACTTGGGATATCTTGAGGTCAAGAAGGAGTATCTTTTGTATGAACTCCTGTAATTGACCGCCTTGAGGATCGTTCAGATGTACGCGTACTTCTGGCCTGAATATCTTTCAGATGTGTGGGAAGTCATGGAGCGCAAAATCATAAGTTGGCAGCCTCTGAGCATAAACTAAACACCATCGAGCGTGAAATCATAGACTTATAGTTCCTGAGCGTGAAGTCGTAGGTTTGTAGCCTCTCGAGCATAAAAGCTACCGAGCACAAAGGCATCCGGGGATAAAACCCGACTTGTAGCTGTCGAACGTAAAGTCGTAGATTCGTAGCCGTCGAGCGTAGAAAGCTCCTTAGCGTAGAACTGTAGATTTGTTGCTTCCGAAAAGAAAATTTTTCGAGCGTGAAGTCGTGGATTCGTCGCCTCTGAGCGTAAACTATGCGCCACCGAGCGTGAGATCATCGATTTGGTACCTGCTGAGCGTGAAGTCATGGGTTTGTAGCCTCTCGAGCATAAAAGCTACCGAACACAAAGGCATCCGGGCGTAAAATCATAGACTTATAGCTTGCGAGCGTAAAATCGTAGATCTGTAGCTGTCGAGCGTAGAAAGCTCCTTAGCATAGAAACCACGAACCTGCTTTGCGCGAAATTTTTTTCGAATTCGCTGACTGTCCGCCTTCTCTGAATAAATAGGCTGACGTAGGACCCAATCATAACCGAATATTAATTAGGGAATTTGGTCCGGGGTCCGAGGAGTCTCATCCGAACTCTATATATATCCCAAGTTTCTGAGCGAAAAACTTTCTATCCGTCTTCTGCGAGAGAAAGCTTTCGACTGTTCGAGTTCTTCTCCGTTTCTTCTTCAAGTCTTCAAAGTCTTCCAGTCATGGCCTCGAAGCAAGCTTCCTCCACTAAGGGAAAGAAGGTTGATTCTTCTTCTCGTTCTTCCGCTCAAGCGAGAGCATCTCTGGCCGGACAAGGCAAACTTTACTCTGAGCGGAGCATCCCGCCGACGAGTAGTGCACCCGGCCTGGAAGGTAGAGCTCTTGGGAAAAAGAGAATGACTGAAAATCCTTCGCACACGTTGAACGTGACCGCGCTAGGTCGTCTTCTGTGCTGATAGCCTCTTTGAGGAAGATGATGCACGGAGACGTTCCATCTTTTTACGCACACATTTCTAATGTGTCAGCGTAAAAACTCCATTTTTTTGCAGTCGAGCGTAAAAGCTTTGACCGCCAAAAACTTGGTGTATACTATTAAAATTTGATTTTTACGCTTATGGATGAAAATTCCAGCGTAATAACTTATTTTAATCAATCTGGCGTAAAGCACAGACCGTATACCGCCAACCTTGGATTTTTACGTTTAAGAAAATGGATTCCAGCGTATAAACTCCAAGTTTCACAGTCTCGGCGTAGAGCACGGACTGTTGATTGGATGCTACAAGTCCCGAAATGTCTAGTTTAGGAACTGACGTGTTTCTTTTGTACTTTCACAGTTAACTTGCATGAGTCTCCGCTAGCTAAAGTGATGGGCTCTGCCGCCGGGATGCTGCACTCCAACTATCTGGAGGATCTGTCATACGTGACATTTTCTATCTCCGGGCCCCAATATCCCGAAGGAAGGGCAATTCTGATATCGGCCCAGGGCGAGCGAATGCTGCTGAGCATGATCAACGGGGAGCCCTTAACATACGTAGATGGGGAGCAATACCTGAAGCCGGCTTTCCTCTTCGGGGACATGATTGATAAGCAGTCCCAGACAAAGCCTAAGAGAGAACTCTGGGTTTTTCTTGCCGTGGATTTGGTCTTGTATCTGCCCAATATGCCGAGAGACTACTCCATCTCGGCTTTTTTCCATGCTACGCATCCCAGGAAGATGTCGTGGACGCTGACTCCCGATCTTCATGGTAAGCCAGGGAAGATTTTTCATCTGAGAGGAGCTGACCAGGGGTCCTTTGTCAGCCGTCCTTCTGGCTCTGTGACGCTGTTCAGGGGGCTGTACCCGGGCAGTGTCCCGAGTGAAGACAGTTCGGTGATCCAGCCGGTTCAGCTACCGACTTTCTGTAATGATTTTATGGGGCGTGGGGGAGTATACCCTAAGGTGAACCCTCGGTGTGGCGGGTGGATCACCCCTTCAAACCTTCGATGGGCTCGCTTAGTTGATTGGGCCTTGAAGCATTTCCAGACCGAGTTGGAGAACATTGGTCTGTTTGCAGCTGTGAGTGCTACCGATGTTGGGTTACCTCCTAACCCTAACCTGTTCCTGGCACTAATGGAGCGATATATTTCGCTCACCGGGACTTTCTCCACTCCACTGGGGGAGTTGGGATTGGCCCTGCATGAGATGGCAGAGAACTCAAGACTGCCGATGGGGGATACTCTATACGAAGAGTATGTTCCCACGAACCGGGAGCTGGGGGGTTCAGACCCTCGGGTAGTGGAGGTCTATCAGGAGCTGATGTGTCACTACCTCGCCTGCACCACTTTTTATGATGAGCCCTCAGATTTGGCTCACATCAGCAAATTGACGTCTTATCTTTTCTTCCACCGGTCCAGGACTGCTAAGCCGGAGAAGGTATTAGAGGGCAAGGACCTGCCTGTGAATCCCCTGAGCGCGCTTAATGCTCAGGTAGTTGACGATCTCATAGTGGATGGTGGTGCTCCGGACCGGTTCCTCGATGAAGGGACAGGGAAGTATCCTGAAGGCACTAAGGCCTATAGTTATTTGAGGCGCTGTCGCAGGCCTTTGTCCAGGGAGGCTCAGCTGGCTGGCTTCTTCTCTATATGGCTGAGCCGAGTAGTAGTGCCTGACGTCGCATCTGCGGACCGTATTCACCGTAACACGCTGTGGCCTGCAGTGCGTCTGGTGTTCGGGGCAAGACTGGGCTTGCTCCCTGCCATGGTGTGCCGTATACAAGCTGGCCTGAGGGCCATGACTGACGGGCTGCTCGTCGATGAAGTTCGGCGTGATAGCTTCCCCAGGATAGAATTACCATACCTGTATTTGATGGGGTGGTTAATTCTCCATAACCCCCGGGTGATGTCTCCCGGTTCCGACAGTAGTTCGGGGGATAGTTTCTTGTTGAACTACTAGAAGTCTTCCTGGAACGTGAACACAGTTATAGACTGTCGGCGGGCGCTAGGCTTCAGTCATAGTTGGAAGCTTTTCTGCACCGTCCCTCCTGTGCATCACAATTAATCGGAGATTAGGCTCGAGGATTCGGGTAGAGAGAAGACAATTCTTTCTCCTGAAGCTTTTAATTGGTTGGTCTGTATCAGACCATCCCATCTGCTGTACAGAAGTGAAGATCATTGCTTCTTGGAGCCCTACTTGCCCAGTCGGTTTGCCCGGCAGTTTGGGTATGATCAGTTGCACGTGGGCAACGCCGTCACCAGCTTCATGTCCAGAGGTGGACTCATTGATAGAGCGAGGGGATGGCGATATTTTATCATGGGCTGTAGTGGGGCAATTTTTATTGTGCCCGTCATTACACTCTCCACGGAGCGGCGCATCCTGCATTCGTATGCCCAGTTCTATGTGGCGACGAACACCTTCCATCGCGATTTTGATATACAGGGAAGCTTTAGGGTGCCCTCTTCCAAGCCTGGGGGAAGAGTTGAAGTCCCCTCGGTTTCTTCCGACGAGGGTGAGTCCATTACCCCGGATGAGCCTCTGGTGTCGGTCCCTAGGGGTGAAGTACCTCCGCCTGCAAGGGCTTTGGCAGTTCTTGGGAAGTGAAGGGCTCCTGCTCCCAAGGAGACTTCTCCTCATAAGAGGAAGAAGAAGATGGTAAATCATTCTCTCCGAATTCCTGGCATTGAGGCTCCTGGAGGTGAGCTCGCATCTCCCCGTATTGGGGACGATCCTTTGATTGGAGGTTCCTCGCTTTTTAGAGAGGGACCTTCTACAGTTCCGGCTGGTGGAGCCGGAGAATCTCAGCTGGACACTGGTGTCGCAGCTATTGCTTCAGGTAGTGGAGCGAGGTCGCCTTCGGGGCTGAGTATAATAAAGTTTCATATACCTCTAGCCGGATCGGCATCGGGAGGGACTTCTGCCGCGCCTGCGAGTGCACCTAGCGCGATTCCAGCCGATGAGCCTCGGTTGGATTTGGAGGAGGACTTGGAAGACTATCTGTCAACTTCTGTTAGCAGGCCCCCTTCCCCAGGTATGACAGCTTGTCTAGCATCATTAAGAAATGATTTAGCTGTACAGGCGGCTGCGGATGCGACATATATGCCGTCGGTCCCGGGTAAATGTCGTCTTCACGCCTTTTCTTTTAGGAAAGTTAACATTATGCTGATATTAACTTCCTTTCGTCCTCCTTTCAGGGGAAGACCTCTTTGGGGAGGGCAGTGTAGATGCGTCCTTTGGCTCTGGTGGCGATACGGAGGTACCTGATTTTGAAGAGAAGACATCTTCGGGCGCTGGCTTGCCTGTCGAGGAGACTCCGATATCTCAAGAGGAGGACGAGCCTGTTATTGTGACAGTGCCTCCTTTGAGTATGTTGGTATCTTCGTCCGGTGTTGGCACTTCTTCTTTCGTCGTAGCACCTGCTGAGGCGACAGCTGTGGCAACATCGTCTGTGGTTATTCCTGGAGGAAAGTTGCCACAATCGCGGACACTCCCCGCGTTCATGCGGACCTAGTTGCGCTGACCGGACAGTACACCGGTATCTTCTACACCACTTTGAGAACGCTAATATCAATGGTGTTGGCGAAGAAGCTGGACTTTGCGTCGCTGAAGAGATCCTCTCGGTTCTCGATAGAGGCGATCCGAGAATTTGATGATACCGGGGTAGCTGACGCGCTGGAGGCGATGGTTAATGGTTTGGAGCAACCCATTAACGAATACCTGCAGCTAGCTCAAGGCAACATTGAAGCTCTGGTCCAGGCCAGATACGACTCCTTGACTGCGCATCTTGTTGAACAGATGGAGCCTCTGAATAAGTCCATCGTGGCTCAGCAGCAGGAGATGGATCATGAGCGTGTCCAACTGGAGTATATCGTTCCCGAGTTGACCCGGTACGAAGCCGAATATAAGGAAGAGGTAGCGAGGGTCCGCATATTAAAAGATGAGCTTGCTCGTGCAGAGGCGAAGGCTCTGTCTTTGTCGGCAGCCCGAGATGTGCTGAAGGAGCGACGGGCGGCTGTTCAGCAGAACCTGACACATGTGGGTGTTATCCATGCTGATTTTGTGCGGGCTCGGTCTGAGCTAGTTGCTTTGAATAATGATGCAGCAAGGTTGGAGCGGGCTCGTGCCGACGTCTTGAACTCCCGGGATGAGAGGATGGCCGTATTAGCGCAGCAGCTTCGCGACCTGACCGCTCCCCCTTCATGATGTACTTTTGCTTTTTGCCTTTCAAATGTACTTTCGTTTTTTTCCGGGAATAATAAAGAGGATTTTCATCTGACTTTGTAGACCCATCATTTCGGAATATAAATGACAGGTTTGGATGAAAGTGATATCAGAGGTGGTATGGACGTGATATACTTTCGGTAAGTTTTAGCAGAGCATATCTATTCAGGGGTCGTATGGACATGATAGAATATGACCCAACTAGTTTCGTTTTGAAAGTAGTTTTGTCAGAATAAGGTCTTCGCCCTATTCCGCTTGAGCAGAGGAGGTTTAAGCATAGTACCTTTTCAGGAATTTGCCATTGATAGGAGCCATTAGCAGGTCTCCATTAGGCTGGGCTAACCTGTAAGCGTCGTTTGAGAACGTTGTCTCGATTACGTAAGGGCCTTCCCATTTGGGCTGGAATTTGCCTTTACTCCTGTGAGTAAGAATCATCGGCCTTCTTACAGCTAAAACTAGCTCGCCGATTTTGAACACTCTTTCCTTTACTTTTTTATTAAAAGTTCTGGAAATGCGTGCTTGGTAGAGCGCGATACGCTACTGAGCTTGGAGGTGTTTCTCGTCTAATCCTTCTAGCTCTTGAAGCCTTAACAGGTCATTCTTTTCTTGAGTTAACTCGTTAGCCACGGGTATCCTGAGTGACCGAATTTGAATCTCGATGGGGAGAACTGCTTCACTCCCGTAGACCAATGAGAATGGCGTGCAACCTATCGGCGCTCGTACCGTGGTGCGGTATGCCCAGAGACATTCTTCCAGCTTCTCGTTCCAATCTCTCTTATTCGAAGAGATGAACTTCTTCAAGAGTTTGATAATGGTTTTGTTGAAGGCTTCCTCCAAACCATTAGCAGCCGGATAATAGGCCGTAGAGGCCACGTTTCGTATCCGATTTTTATCACAAAATCGGTGGAACGCATGGCTGATGAACTGAGACCCATTGTCATGGATTATCCTTCGGGGAACCCCAAAGCGATAAATGACGTGATGCTTGATGAAGCTGATCACATTAGATGTTTTTACCTCAGCAAGAGGGATCGCCTCTGCCCATTTGGAGAAGTAATCCGTGATGGCCAGTATGAACCGGTGACCTCTGGAAGAAGATGGGTGAATCAGACCAATGATATCCATACCCCATGCTTCAAAAGGCCAGGATGCAACCGTAGGATGTAGATGTTCGGACGGTCGATGTATGAAGTCCGTATGAACCTGACAGGCTCTGCATCGTCTGGCATACTGGATTGCGTCTGCGATCATAGTGGGCCAGTAATAGCCCATTCTTCTGATACGATCCTGTAGCTTAGGACCAGGTTGATGCGCCCCGCACACGCCGTCATGAGCTTCACGGATAATCCACTGTGCTTCATCACCAGAGAGACATCGTAATAAGAGCCCATCGTAAGACCGGCGATATAGGCATTGCGACGATGCATCGAAATAGAAGCGTAACGATCGTCTTTTGACAGATAATACTTCTTTAGGATCTTCTGGCAAGATTCTGTATGCTACCAAATCTATAAAGGGACTTCTCCAGTCTCTCCTGGGCGGATCTGCGTCCACCGTGTAGCTATGTTCTATGTGAAAGTTATTTTTCACACATAATAAATCTCTGTTAAGAAGGATTACCGAATTCTGCCTTCTTATAGGGGTGGCTAAATCTGCAGCTAGACTTGCTAGGGCGTCAGCTTCTAGATTCTGAGACCGAGGTACATGCTCAAGGAAGAATCCCCTAAATGTCATGGCTATCTCGACCGTTGCTCGATGATAGAGGATGAGGTCGGGATTCCGGATTTCATATATTCCTCTGACTTGATTGACGATCAGCAGAGAATCACCGAAGGCTTCCAGCGATTCGACCCCCAGCTCTTTAGCGACTTGGAGCCCAATTAGTAGAGCGTTGTATTCCGCCACATTGTTAGAACAGGGCTCGCTAAGAGAATATGCTTGGTAGATAACGAGTTTATCATGAGTGACTAGGACGATCCCTACTCCTAAAACCACGTTTCCCCTGGGACCAGTCCTGGAGGCGCCATCGAAGAACAGTTGCCATGCATCGCCTTCTGTTGCGGAATTACACTCTACAACTTCGTCGGGAATGTCCTCGTACAGTTTGGAGGCTTCCGGGATCGGATGAGCAGCTAGAAAGTCAGTCAATGCTTGGCCTTTGACGGACTTATGAGGGACGTACACCATGTCATATGGCGTTAATAACATCGCCCAAGTCACGAGTCGGGAATTAAGAACACTTGGCTTGCTCATCAGTACCCGAAGAGGATTGATCCAGGAGATGATATGAATGGTTTGGCCCGTGACATAGTATCGCATTTTCTGAATAGCGAACATCAGAGCCAAGCATTCTTTCTCCACAGGGTTGTACCGGTGTTCGGCTCCGACCATCATCCTGCTGAGGTAGTAAATAGCCTGTTCGTGGCCCATATCGTTCTTTTGTGCGAGAAGAGCTCCCAGAGAATGATCCATTGCTCGGACGTACAGCATGAACGGTTTTCCTATGACAGGAGGTACCAGAACCGGCGGGCTAGTGAGGTAGCGCTTGATATCTCCGAACGCTTGCTGACAGGCTTCGTCCCATACGAAGGATACACCTTTCTTCATGAGGCACGAAAAGGGCTGGCATCTTCCGGAAAGGTTGGATATGAATCTCCGGATATAAGCCAGACGACCTTGAAATTCCCTGAGTTTCCTCAGATTGCGGGGCGATCGCATTTCTAAGATGGCCTCGACTTTATCAGGGTCCACTTGAATGCCTTTGGCTGTGATGACAAATCCCAGAAATTTGCCGCTAGATACCCCCAGAAAGGACTTCGTAGGGTTCATTTTGAGTTGATGTTGGCGCATCAATTCAAATACTGTCTTCAAGTCTTGGATGTGACTATCCCTGAGGCGACTTTTGACAGCTATATCGTCCACGTAACACTCCACTGTCTTGCAAAAATGCTTATGGAATATGTTGCTCATGGCCCGTTGGTACGTAGCCCCGACATTCTTTAATCCGAAGGGCATGACCGTATAGCAATATACCCCCAGTGGTATCCGGAAGACAGTATGCTTCTCGTCTTCAGGATGCATCTTGATATGATTGTATCCCAAAAATCCGTCCATGAAAGACATACGTTCAAAACCGCATGGATTGTCAATCATGACGTCTGTGATGGGAAGAGGGAACTCATCCTTGGGGCAGGCCGCGTTCAGATCTCGGTAATCGATACAGATACGTACTTTCCCATTCTTCTTCATTACCGGGACAACATTGGCGACCCAGTCGGGATGTTGTTCCTCACGGATGAAGCCGCAGGCTATCAACTTCTTGACTTTAGCCTCAATGGCGTCCATCATGTCCGGGAAATAGGTGTAACACCGTCCGGGATCTCTTGGGGAGGCAGATTGCCAAATTGCAGAGAGATCATGTTGGCCGTGACCGTCTTCTCGCTATTGCGCAGGGTGATGGCTTTAGCATCGATCAGCTCTTGGATCTTCCTTTTCAGTATGTAATATGCCTTTGTCGGGTGGTGTACGTATCTGTGGAAGATGCAGTACTTGGGGTTGTTGGCACTGCCGACTTCACTGGGCCGCCTCTCCTCCGTAAGGGTGATCTTGCCACTCTTGACGAGACACTCGAATATACTTGGGATATCATCGTTGTCGAAAGAGTATACCTCGACGGGCCTGGAAGTCCCAGGTTTTGTCTGCGTGGTTGCCGCAGTCTTTTGTCTGGACGTATAGATTGCCAGAGCTTCTTTTCCTTTGCGAGGATGGTCGCCGTTGGGGATGAACTCTTGCCTCTATCAGAGGTAGAGATCATGATGCCATTGTCACGCGCCTTACGACTGTTGTCCTCGGCGGCTACCGCTGAAATGATGAACGAGGTCCAATCATGGAACTGATATGGTCCTGTGAATACCGAGATCACGGGAAGAAGGTTCTTCCTGCAAATGTCCACCAACACTGAGTCTGGAACTCCTGGAGGCATCTGTAAAGTGGCTTGGCAAAAACGTTCGACGAAGGTGCGAACGTCCTCCTTCTCCCTTTGCTTGACTTCGATGAGAGAGGACATAGACATGTCCATCCCTCCCTCGTAGAATCGTTTGAAGAATAAAGCATTGAAGTCTTCGAAAGAAGAAATGCAGTTGTCCGCCAGGTTGCGGTACCACTGGTAAGCTACTCCTGAGAGACTGCCCTTGAACACCCGGGTGAGAAGGGCGTCATTCCCTTGTAGCAACACCGTCATCATACTGAAATAGTTCATGTACTGACTTGGTGATGTTTTTTCTTCGAACAGGGCCATGGTCTGAGGTTTGTACCTCAGAGGAAAAGGGACCTCTTCCCAGATGGCTGGGTATGGCTGGTTGATTCCCAATTTCTTGAACTGATCTTTGTGCTTCAAGGCGTCAAATTGGGCTTTCAACTCCCGCACTGCTTGCATTAGATTTTCAGCTGGTAGCGAGACCACAGAATGGTGCGGAGTTGGTTGTATCGTGACTCCCGCAGGAGATAGTACATTCTCCGAGTGAGGAAGTGAAGGACCAGCTGACTCTTGATCTAGAGCAGGCTCTTGGATCGTGTTGGATGGTGGTAGGTCCACCCCCACACGTATCTGAGTAGGCGGGATCGATGTTTGAGCCATAGCAGCCGCCTGTTGAGTTAGCAGCATTTGGTGCATGTTCTCCATCATGGATTACATTTGTTTCAGAGATGTCTCTAGTGTAGTAATGCGTTGCTCAGCGTTCCCTGATGGCGAGGCTTCCTCGTGTTCATCTTCAATGGCATAAACTCCCATCTCCCTGGGCGTCATTGAAGGATGAGTATAGGTCGCTGCAGAAGTTGACTCTATACTCTCAGTATCTGATTCGGGAGACTGACGACCCCCAACATTGGAATCAGAAGAGCACGAAGTCCGTTGTCGTGACCTTGAACGAGTGTTCTGGAACACCCCAGCTTCGGCGTCCCTAAGGAGCATGTTGAAGTTCCTTCGGCTCGGAGTTCTAGGGGACGGACATCTTGAGCCTGAGCTTCCTCCAAGTATATGTGAAGCCATGTTCACAGATGCATGCGTGGGCGCTTCTTCTAGGAAAGATGGAGAGTAGCTCAGCCGGTCGAAAATCGACCGTCGTGCTTTAGAATAGCAACAATCAACTACAATCATGTGACTGTTACAACAGTGCTCGCTAGGAGGCGCAACAGCCATGCTGGAAGATCCCCTCTCCTTGCGTTTCCGGATTAGATACTTGCGCAGGTCAGGAGAAGTTGCAGAAGAAGAAGATGATGGCTTGTTCCTTCTATTCCTATTGGTAGGCATACGGATGGTGGGAGTCATAGTCTTCCCTGTGCCACCCGTATACAACAGGTTGGCCATCTGGGTGGCGGATAATCCCCGGAGAGGGTGTCTTTCCGCAACTGGAGCCTTCTTTACGCTTAGGGACTTCGCCTGGCGTAATTTGGAGCTTCGCTCTGGTTGGCGTAAAGCTGAAGATGTCCTCAGGCGGCCATCAGCGTCTCGCGTAATTCGGAGGGCGTGCAGATTGTTCCCTTGCTGGCGTAAAGGCCGAGAAGTTGAGTGGTCCGCCGCTTGCTTTCCCTTGCGGAGATCACAGGGATCATCTGGTTCTCTGTAGAGGTCAGATGTTATTTTACGCGCGGAGCGTGTCTTGTACTTCTGATTTGGCGCTGAGGCTTTATCAGAAGTTTTGTCTATTCCGCCAGGGACGGGAGACTGAATTTCACGCACAGAGCACGGAGTATACTTCTGGGTTAGCGCTGAGGCATTGCCAGAAGTTTTGTCGGTTCTGTCAGAGACAGGCGAGTGAATTTTACGCGCAGGGCGCGGAGGGAGCAATGCTACAACCTCATTGGTCGGAGAGATCGGAGAACCCACAGGAATGGTAGAGGATGTCTTGGGCATCCAGACCTTACGCAGCTTCCTATTGTTTTGGTCGGAGAGAGAGTGAGAGCTGCCCCTTGTTCGGAGCATATCTTCGTAGGCAGACTGGTCGAACTGGTCGAACTGGACGACCAGTGTCTTCTTCACGGATCCCACGGATACTGCATCGTGTTGAGCAATAGCTTCCTCATCAGAAGAGAAAGATGTCCCCAGCAGAGTCGCCATCTTGTTTAGGATAATATAAACGAGAAAAGATTTGATGAACACGGGAAAATGAGGTCTTGTACGAAGACCCGCCCCTTCTTTTATTGTTTACAAACAAGATTGTACAAATTCGATCCTACACGAGGATGTCTAAGTACAATTTATTTAATCTGGGTGAATATTGCTATAGGTGTCCGATCTGCAGTCGATCACTTTAGCCCTTGGACCACACGAAGTTGAAGAAGTGCCGTGGAAGACAGGTAGCAGCTTCGAGGGTTGCTGAAGAGGGTGGATGCCCGATGCCAAAGTCGTCGATCCCTTCTCTTTGCCTGAGCTCCGGATTCTTCTCTCTCTCTCTCTCTCTCTCTCTCGACCGTCCGACCTTCGATCTTTGCGACCGTTGGATCTGATACTGGATTTCTTGATCAGTTTTCAGACCTGATTTCTTCGACCTTTTCCTCTATTGATAGAGGTCTCTATTTATAGAGTTTTAGTGACAGTGACCACTCAATTGGTGTAAAAACCGAGTAGTGAAAAGTACAGCACCCTTTTACACAACGGTTAAAATAACCAATGCCTGCGTATAGATGATCCTTTGAATGAGCGGGTGACGCGAGTCCAACTAAGGGACAAAATGCGTATAATTGCTACGAAGATCATGGCGTAGAAGCCACGTAGGTAGGTATCCATCATGTAGAAGAGGTTGGCATAGAAGCCAAATGTCTGTCACCATGGCATAGAAGCCAAATAGTTATCAAACCGGCATAGAAGCCGAGTAGGCGTAGAAGCCGAGTGGTCATAGAGGCCGAGTAGGCGTAGAAGCCGAGTGGTCATAAAGGTCGAGTAGGCGTAGAATCCGAGCGGGCATCGAAGCTGAATAGGCGTAGAAGCCGAGCGGGCACCGAAGCTGAATAGGCATAGAAGCCGAGCGGGCACCGAAGCTGAATAGGCGTAGAAGCCGCTGCGTAACATGCCAGAGTGATGATGTGGACATCTTTAGCCGAAATTATGGCTCTTAGAAGTAATCAGATCTCTTGCATTAAATGCAGAGATCTGCCCCCATCCTGTGCATTAAATGCAGATGCTTGTCTTTAAGATTTGCCATCATTATGCGCATTAAATGCAGATACGCACCTTGAATCCTGTGCGAAGAGTAACTGCTGTCATGGCAGCCTGTTCGTCTTCTGCGGAGCGTAATGAGCTCTCGTTTGCCTGTGTAAAACTGTTCAGCGTATTCCCTTATATACGTAGGAGCAGCTACCGCAAAGGGGATATCAGTAAACGACGGTTCGGTGATATTTAATCAAATCTCCTGCATTAAATATGGAGATCCGCCATCATCCTGCACATTAAATATAGAGGCGTGTTTTAAAGGTCTGCCACCCTTCTGTGCATCAAGCGCAGAGACGTGCCTCAGGCATCTGTCAGTATTCGCGCATTAATTGCAGAGACGTGCCTTGAGGGCCTGTCACCACCCTGTGCATTAAATGCAGAGACGTGCCTCGAGCCCTGTATGAAGTGCAGCTTTTGACGTGGCAGGCGGTTTGTCTTCCGCGGAGCGTAAGGGGCTCTCATCTGCCTGTGTATAGCTAGGCAGCGTATTCCTCTGTGTACGTAAAAGTGGTTTACGTAAGGGAAAATGGTAGTAAATGACAGCCTAGGTTGCAGTGCTGCGCCATCATCATAGCCGTCGCCTGGGTAGTCGAGCAGTATCCCTTTGTCAGAAGTCGAGACGTCAGGTTAATTACAGGATCTGACAGGTTCATTGCAGGGTCTGACAATATCATTGCAGGGTCTGACAGGTTCACTTCGGAGAATACGAATCGTCCCTCGTACACTTCAATGCTGCACTGAAAGAGGATGAGTTTTACGCCATATAGGCGATGAATTACCCTGTTTACGCTGAAGTAGCCTGGACATACTGCCCTATGCGGATGGTCCTTGAGCCTGTATTTCACGCTGTGCTCGGCAGAGAAGCTCTGTTTGCACGTTTGAAGGATCTGAAGTCCTCTGTTTACGCTGCTTTGCATCAATATGCCGCGTAGAGCTATCCAGCGTATTTTTCATGCTTCTACAAATCCTAACTATTTTTTATGGTTTTGAAACGTTGGTAATGTCTGTTGTAGCATTCAGAGGTGTTCGTGCGGATTCTATCTTTTCAGAAGTAGTTGACGCATTGAGCTCGCCACTTGGACGTCGTCATATCCAGAATTCAAGCAAGTGTACATTGCCATAATGTATCCGAGTTTCTTGTCTTAATTATCTTACTTAGTTATTATAGTTATTTGATATGGTTGATGTTCTTTCGTTGCATTCCATCCTCGTCAAAGATCCGTCATAGATGGCTATGCCAGCGACTTCTTGTTCATATAGATAAGATCATCCTCGCTTAGCGGCTATCCGCGTACGAGTTATTGCATCGGGTCAAGAATATCGAAAATGCCTGAACGATCATGGATATAAGACACTTGTACATCAATTGAACACTTCAACATCTTATGCAACACACCTGATATTTTGTGTAACTCGTGCACCCGAAGCGTAATCTCGCTCACAACACAGTGTTTGCATATGTTATTGCCCCTGAATATTTATACATGCTCGTGCTTGAATTAACTTGGTTTGCCTTGGACAGGGAAGGACAAATGGTAAGTTGGTAAGTCTCACCGTGTTTCCTCTTATGTCGTACGGCGCACTAGCATACGAGTTAGGCTATTTAATCTTTGCCATAAAACTGATCCTAAGGCAACTAGAAAGACAATAAAATAGTTGGTGCACGGAACCTATATTACGTATTTGGATTTGTCGAGCGGACGAGTAGCCTTCCCACCAGTACATTCATGTACTGATAACCCACCATATTATTTACAGGGTATGAGAGAACCTCGTTCGGTGTGGATGCCTCCTTCGTGCATGCTAAGGCGTGGAGTTCACTATGAAGCCTTGGAGCGTTGCGTCCGGAACTGAAGCACATATACAAGACATAATGTTAGAACATCGTCTATACATCATTCCACAAATGTAGCCACTTTGCACACTTTTTACTGTTTCAGAGAGAGAGGCTTGAGCGACTTATAATCTCGGCTATGCGTCGCCTGTAACACTTGTTTATATCAATAAAGAGTTTGCTTTACTTCAGTACTTGTGTTATTCAATGCTTTCGCTATTGTCGACTCAGTGAACTTGTTACTAATCGCTTATGCATTTATAATTCCACTGCACTCGGACAATATGTGCGACTCTGTGGCTTAGACCTCTTACCGCCAGCCAGAACTACGACCTTGCACGGGCGCGGCTTACGCTTGTGCGACATCATGCCCAGATGGGTCAAGCGATCGTCCCGTGGGAGTACTGGCATGATAATTCTCGCCTAGCGGGGGCGTTCGATTAGCGTGCGGGATATCGGGGCGTGACAACTCTAGCCATGATCTAGAATACGCTAATCATGTCATTGCCTGTAGGCAGAATAATAAAACACATGCTAACAAATGCTTGGCGGCTAAACGCCCCAAAATAATAAACAGTAAGAGATCTAGTGGGGATAGAAGAAAATCCACTCAGGTTGTCTAGTGCTCCGGGCAGTCACCATCCGCGGAAAGGAATGTAAGATCCTCGGGCTCTGCTACCCAATATGGCCAAGCAAAACTAGTGGGGTCAGACCCCCAAATAACAAGTACCACAAAGGAAGACCAAGAGATACGAACTAAAAACCAGCAAAAAAAGCATAGATCTACAATACGCTAAGCAACATGAATAAATAAATACGATTCGAGACTCGTGTGCTACCACTTCACTTATCCCAAGAAAGAAGACAATAAGCTAAGTAACATATAATCACTAGGAATATAAACTGAGCACCATGTAAACACGAATATAACTGGATACATAAAATACGCCAAATAGCTGAGACATGCCAAGGAGAAGAAAGAAAACATGAGTAAGGATAAGTCGGCAAACAACAAAAAGATTCAGGAACTCCTCAAAATAGGAATCATAGCCCTTAAATCAAACAAGGACCAGAATTATTATTCTTTTCCCAAGTCGGACCTAGTCTAAAATTATTTTTCGATAAACATAACTATAACAGAAAGTAAAGGCTCAGACAATATAATTGAACATCGCAACTACACATGCATGAGACAGATTAATCACAACAATACAGGTAAAAACACAGAGCTAAGGAACACAACTTAAGCCATACAGAAAGTGCAACAAACAGAAAACACAAGAATATTGATACAAGCCACTGCCTACTGAACTCTGGTCAAATGTACATAGGGTGTAATCGTCCCCTGCTAATACATATGTCTGGTCGTATCAATATATACATAGAGTGTAAATCATCCTCTACAAATACATGTGCCTGGTCATATCATTATGTACATAGAGTGCAAATTATTCTCTACTAATACATATGCCTGGTCGTCGGGGTATCTGTCATGCCCCGATCTCTCGCAAGCTAATCGGCCGTCCCCGCTAGGCGAGAATCCCCGTGCCAGCGCTCCCGTGGAACGATAGCTTGACCCATCTGAACGTGATGCCGCACGAACGTGAGCCACGCCCGTGCAAGGCCGTGGTTCATTGGCTGGCGGTAAGAGTTCTAAGCCACAAAGTCGCACAAATTGTTCGAGTGCAGCAAAAATATGAACGCATAGGCGATCGGTAACAAGTTCACTGAGTCGACAATAGCGAAAGTATTAAATAACACAAGTTGAAGTAAAACAAGCTCTTTATTGATATAAACAAGTGTTACAGGCGGCGCTTGGTCGAGATTATAATTCGCTCAAGCCTTTCTCTCTGAAACAATAAAAGCGTGCCAAGTGGCTACATTTGTGGAATAATATACAGGCGATGTTCCAATATTTGTATATGTGCTTCTGCTCCGGAAGCAGCACTCCAAGGCTCCAGAGTGATCTCCACGCCTTAGCACGTACGAAGGAGGCATCTGCACCGAACAAGGTTTTCCCGCACCCTGCAAACAACCTGGTAGATTATCAGTATACGAATTCACTAGTGGGGAGGCTACTCGCCCGCTCGACAAATCCAAACACGTAATATAGGTTTCGTGCACCAACTATTATGTTGTCTTTCTAGTTGCCTTAGGATCAGTTTCATGCAAAGATTGAATAGCCTAACTCGTGTGGCAGTGTGCCGTATGACATAAGAGGAAACACGGCGAGACTAACCAACTTACCATTTGTCCTTCCCTGTCCAAGGCAAACAAGTTATTTTAAGCACGAGCATATATAACATTCATGGCAATAGCATATGCAAACACCGTGTCATGATCGTTCAGGCATTTCAGATATTCTCGATACGATGCAATGACTCGGACACGGATTGCCGCTAAGCGAGGATGACTTATCTATATGAACAATAGGTCATTTGAATAGCCATAAAGGACAATAGTCAGTGGCGAGAATGGTATGCAGTGAAAGAACAATGAGCGCTACAAGTCATCTCGTCCACTACAATAGACTACACAATAGAGTTCCATCCGGATCGGATCGGTCCCAGTGTCCCGGTGACCGTCCGTGGAACAAAGATCCAAAGATCACCTTTTTCAAGTTGTCCGTGACATGCAGGTCTCTAGGGTTATCCAAATTTACATCTTTAACAAGACAATCCATAACACGAGTACAATCGATTCTTGCTCTGAACGAGTATTTGCTCCTCGAGCTGTGATTCACTTGACAATTCTCATTCAGATGTAAACTTGACATGATTTCTATTTCAGTGATTCAACTTGCCTTGATGCATCCCTGGTGCGGGGTCTGCCTTAGCGACCCAACGGTCCCGGATACTTGCAGGTTCAATTGCACAGAAGAGCTATTTGATAGTCTCCTGACTAACTAGAATGCATGTACGGTACACGATAGTGTTCTTTATTGTGGCATGATTTCGTGTGGAAAATATTAAGGCAAGGCAACATTGATAACTTAAGAAATTGCGTTGGTTCGGGCCCGAAGGTAAGCCGAGGAGTGAAACCGTAAGGGACTTTCCGATCTACAAGATCTAGGATAGCATGCGAGGGTCTGAGTATAAGCAATATTTTAATTTCATGTTCTAACATAAGCAATACAAGTAAGGATTATTCCCTTAGCTAGGTGTGTTGTATTCTTATTAGCATGCATGGGGTGATTCACCTAGCGACTAGCATGTATCGTTCCATATTTTAAGTCTGCTGGCTAAGAAAAGACAAGTTCACCGTAGTCACCCACCTTAGCGATGATTTACCTCGGTTGAGCGATACGTCAAGCGAGCCTCTGAAAGCCTAAGCCGAACTCCTGTAGGGACAAGTCTGGATATCCTTTGCCTCACACTAGTATTCTCGCCTGAGCAAAGCGGGTCGGGATATTGCACTTTTGCCTTTTGAATCGGTAATCTGCTTGAGCAGAACGGGGTGTTACAGTATCGGTCGGTGACATGTACTGGGAAGGTGTAAATAGGGTGTAAAGCCCCTAATTATACGAAAGATCGGGTCGAGACAATAAGGCATAAATATACATGCAAGCAATAGATACAAGAAAGCCAGGCACGAGCAATCAACGAGAAGTAGAAGAAAAATCACATGCAAAAGAGAACACGATCGGTATATTGTCGGTATACTCCAGTTTACTGTCGGTATACCGGTCAAGAGACATAAAAAATACAGCAAGTTATGGATTCCAACAAATCAGTATATCGTCGGTACACCAGAGTATATTGTCGGTATGACATTCCAAGTGGGCAAGAAAGCTGCTGGACAAATAAGGTTCACAAATCGGTATACCATCGGCACAACCCAGTGCACCGTCGGTATGCCGGCCAAGAAAAATATCTAAAACTGTCGGCAGGATCGGTATACCGTCGGTTAATTGGGGTATACCATCGGTATGCCGGTCTCCGAGAAAACACTATGCCAAAGTCATATCAGATTCCAGGATTCAATTCAAACCCCAAAAATTACCAAAACCAAGTCTAATAAGAAGTCAAGTCTAGGGTAAGTCTCATATCACAATGTGGACTAAAACTCACGGTCACAACTCCTGTACCGTTCTCCGTTACTGAGTTACAAAAAAGGGACGGGACGAGACGGTCAAAAGACTAGAAATCACGAGATGAACAAATATAGTAAAGCAAGTCTATGCTAAAAAGCAACCATCAAAGCTCCAGAAAAAAAATGACAGAAAGCAAGAAAGTTCATAGAATCGACAAGATGTACTTGCCTACAACGAGCTCACAGCCTCAACCTTCTAGTCCACCACTACGAAGGGGTTCAGAAACCACTCTCCAAGTCCCAAGACCAAGCTCCAAGCTCAAGAGGAAAAATGGTGGAGAGAAGAGAGAGAGAGAGAGAAAGAGAAATGAGAAATGAAATGAAACCAAGCACTATATAAAGAGATATCTCAAAAAGTGAAACAAATATCTTAAGGATCGGTATACCATCGGTACACTACAGTATACCTTCGTTATACCAGTCAGGCAGTAAATTTTTAATTTTCAAGTTTCTAAAATTTCACGAAATCCAGAAAAAAATGCAGTATAAAATACGTATCCATATACCAATATAGATACTGTGAGACAGAGTCTCACATTCCTACTTCACGTGTTTGGTTAGAGGAGCAATTTTTCTCTAATTTAACAAAAAAAATTACTATTAAAGTCGCTATAACAAAAAGTTACACTTTTTTCACTCGCTCTACCAACCAAATATCAAACTTTATAATTTTTCACTTCTAATTTTCACTTATTCAAAGCATCCAAACGAAAGATTTTTCACTACGTTCTACTTCGTCGTAATGTATAAACAAAATGTTGATTTCCAAAATTTTCAATTTGCACACTTGGACTAACCAAACAATCCCAAAGGGGGGGGGGGGGGGGGGGTGTTTGGTCCACATAATTTTTTATTTTCGTACAAATTTAGGATGGAAAACCTATTCACATGTTTGGTTTATGTTACAAAATATATTCCCAAAAATTAAAAATACTTAGGTAAATAATTTATCTATAAAATATGAAAATAATATCCCTTAAGAATAGGTGGATATATTTTTTTGTCCGGATAAATTTATTTTTGTTATTTTTTTGTACTTTTTTTAATCTTTTTCCATTTTTTAAGATTTATTTTTTGTATTTTATTTTGTTCTTTTTCATTTTTTTTAAGAAATTTCTTTCTTCTTTTTGGGTTTCTTTTTTCTTTCGTTTAATTTTTTTTATTTGCTTTTTTCAACTCTTTTTTATCCTTTTTCATTTTTTAAGAATATTTTTCATTTTTTAAGTGGTTTTGTTTTTGTTTTTTCTTCTTCTTGTTTTTATGTTTTTCTTAGTTTTTTATCTTTATCTTTTTATTTTTAATATTTTTTATCTTTTTTTTATTTTGGGGAGAATATTTATATAGTCACCAAACATGAAAATATAATTTTATAGAGAATTTAATTGTTTAGAATTTGATTTTCAAAAATATAGAATACTCGACTATATAGTATTCTGCATCACCAAACTATCCTTTAATGGATCTGTTCCTGATTTTTTCCCTCACTTTCTTGATTTTTTTTAATACTTATAATTTTTCTATTAAATATGTTTAGCTTAATATACATTCAGGGTCGGTTATTCTATCAAGAACTAATTTTGGTTGTTTCTTGATGGGTCAATTTTGAGAGATTACCTATGACTCTGACCTCTTGTAGGATCATATTGAATCTGAAAGATTGTTCTAAACAGAAAAGATTTGTCATAAACAGAAGAAAAAAAATTTGTCCAAACCCTTCTTCTTAGACTTACCCTCTAGTCGGCCTTGTATACATTTGCTTTTTCTTTTATTCTTTTGAGAGGTCAGCTCAACATATGACTGAATCCACAAAATTTAGTGAGCTAGGGATGAAAAGAATTTGACATCAACTTAAAATTTTCAATTCGAATGTGTTAGAGAGAGGTTTCAAACTCATGAGTATACATTCTAATTGGTTCATTGGCTGACCTAGCCTTTAATGATCTGCTTGGTAACGATATTTTTATTAGTTTGAAGTATTTGCGAACCGATCGTTCATGAAAACTCCAATTTGATAATTTTTATAAGTTACTGATTTTGACCGGCTAAAAAATTCTTCAAAATTGGTATAATATTATTTTGGGTGGTTTTATAAACACCCCAAATCGATAGATTTGGACGGTTTATTATTTTATGTTATTTATTCTTGTAAAAAAATTTCAAAATCGTTCGTTACAAAGCATGAATTTGATTGTTTTAAGAGCCGCTACTTAAAACCACTCAAAATAGAGCTTCTCAAAACTGTTCATAACCGGTATTATAAAAATACCTCATAACCGTTACTCTCATAATTGCCAAGCAAATCCTAAGAGTAATCAAAACAACCGTGCTATTTGGCACGAGCACGTGCTCGCGTCTGACGGAGGAGGAGGGAGCAATAGAAGGAAGGAGGGGACGACTGAGGCGATGATGATGCAGGAGGGAGGAGGACGGCGGCGGCGGAGCATGAGGGGGAGGGAGGCGGCGAAGGAGGAGGCTCGTAATCAAAATTGGGAATCAACTTATTCAAGTGTTTGATTTTTGTAAATATCTTAAAAAAAAAAAAATTTCAAATAATCAAAATTGGGAATCAAGATATTCAAGTGTTTGATTTTTATTTATTTATAAATATCTTTAAATTACCTTTAAACATTTAAAGATTTCATTCAGAGCAACGAAATTATTAAAATCGTATGCTCTCAGTGGGAATCAATTTATATTCAGAGCAACGAAATTATTAAAATTTTATTCAGAGCAACGAAATTATTCAAGTGCGTTTTCATTCAGAGCATACATCTCTAAATTACCTTTTTCAAATAATTTCGTTGCTCTGAATGAAATTTTAATAATTTCGTTGCTCTCAATGAACTTGGACTCCAACAATCCTCTGCAAGACTGCAAGTGCATCAGCCCCTGGCTCAAACATTTTGGTTGTCCATTCTAAATATAAATTGTTTCTTTTTTTTTCCTTTTTAGAATTCATACAGTATTAAAATAATAAAATAAATAAATAAATAAATCGAGAAGAAAATAAATTGATAAGAGCATCATTAGTAGTTGGGACTCTCCAATACAATTTGGGGTCCAAAATTTAAAAAAAAAAAGGTAAATATATAATGTGTTGAATTTGTATGAGAATAGTAGAAAATGATAAAGTGTGCTCCGGTTCCAAAGATTGTGTGTTCAAAAATTGATGTGAAAAAAAATGTAAAATTTAGAATATAGAAAGTTGGATCCCAAATTGGGACTTACTATTCTACAAAATAAGTTTCTACAATCTAGAATCTCGAAATAGATTGTGTGATCAAAAATTGATGTAAACAAAAAAAATATAAAATCTTGAATTTAAAAAATTAGACTCTAAATTAGAACTTACTATTCTACAAAATAAATTTCTATCATCTAAAATCTAGAAATTTAAAAACTGAAACTAACTATTCTACAAAATAAACTCCACATCCTTTTAGATCTTACTTACTATGGAGTCCCACACGGCCTCACCTACTACTGCAGCACTACTACTGCCCATGCCCACTGTAATCCACCCGCGAGTGAGCAGAACCATATCCCATCCCCATAAATAAATCGGAAATGTCCTCTTCCTCCCTCCATCTCTCCATTCTCTCTCTCTCTCTCTCTCTCTCTCTGTCTCTGTAGAAAGAAATATAATGCCGTCTCCGTCTCCGTCACCAACCTCCGACTCCAAATCCCTCCTCCACCCGAAGCCGAGGACCGGCGGCCTCCGCCTCTCCCGCCGGCGCGGCCGCCGCATGCCGATCATCCGCCTCGGCGGCGGCGGAGGCGGCGGGCGACGCAGCTGGAGATCCGGCGGGAAGCTCCTCCTCTTCAGCGGCTTCCTCCAGCGGGTGCGGGTCCGGTGGCTGTCGGCGCAGTGGTGCCGCTTCGCGAAGCGGCTGAGGGCAGTGTACGCGCAGGCGATGAAGGACATCGCCGAGGGCGCCGCCACCATGGAGGCCGTGCAGGCGAGGATACTCCTGGAGACCTACTTCTCCGTGCCGGTGATGTCCGTCCCCGTCACCAACTACTCCAGATGGTGATCATCCGATCGATCATCGATAAATGTATGTTTCCTCTTTTCTGTTGATATATGTTGATGGTCCATGGTGGTTCTTCACTGATTAATGCTGACAGTGTGAGAGTGTGTGCTCTAGCTGGATCTACGAAATGAAAAAGGAAAAAAAAAATTATTGTAGTTATTTCTGCAATTGTAAATTTTAATTTTAAAATTTTTTTTTCTGAGATATTACATTCGAGACTTTGTTGCATGTGTTTTTGGTCTATTGTTATCAACTCCCACAATCTATAAATAGAAAAAAAAAAAAATCCCCCCGGCTCGACCCGATCTTCCGTCACCCGAAAACTTGCGACTTTTCCCGGTAAATTTCAAAATAGTTACATGGTGGCGACGAGAAGCTTTCAAATCAAAATATATCATACAATTTCCTGATATATTGTGTCCATGAATCCTGACTAAAAAAAATGGTGGCTTGTCATTTTTGAAATTTATTAGATACGAAGCAGACACCAAGACTTCAAAATACACGTTAAATTTGATGTTGTACCCGTCTCGTGAAAATTGTCATATATTGTTCAGATGTAATAAGCATTTTTATTTCTTGCTCTTAGGTAATGATTACAGTTGGATGCTACGGGTGTGCGTTTGATTTATTAGAAATCCTAAAAATAAAAATAAAAAACAGAAATTGAACTAAAATTAGTCAAAATCGCAATCGAACCGAATAATCGGTTTGTTCGATTGAACTATTTCTATTATTTAATGGACCGAATTCAAAATTATAATTTTTATACGTACATTTATTATATTTTAAAGTTGTAACAAAGTTGGACAGTACTAGTTATTAAACTAAAAAAAAGTATATATATATATATATATATATATATATATATATATATATATATAATTAAAAATATTTATATAATTGTATAAGTTTTATTCTATTTTTTATTTTGAATAGAAACTCAAAATCGAACCCA
Organism: Iris macrosiphon; assembly: GCA_036927795.1. Taxonomy (NCBI): domain Eukaryota; kingdom Viridiplantae; phylum Streptophyta; class Magnoliopsida; order Asparagales; family Iridaceae; genus Iris; species Iris macrosiphon. The sequence goes on along the minus strand of JAYESA010000003.1, from coordinate 124,191,730 downwards.
AATAATATTTTTTTTTAATATTTTTAAAACCAAACCGAATTTTGTTCAAACAAAACCAAAACTTCGTTTTTTATGATCCAAAAACAAATAATGTTCACCCCTATGTTACCTGCTTGTGACTTGATATTTTTATATTAGTTAATATTAATTGTTAGTGTAACATATGATAATTATTCACTAAAATTAAAATCTATTGGATTACGTGAATATATAAAGTCCAATAAATATTTGAAACGCAGATTGTAAAATGTGTTTGGTAAGCTAAAAGCTTAAGGAAAACCTGAACTTGACTCAACAATTTTTTTTTTTTTTTTTTTTTGAGATGCAACTCTACATTTATGAAAACTTGATTTTGGGTTTTGGGATGGCGGTTTTGTGAGATGGAAACTATTTCCTTGAAAGAGAAGGAAGGTTAGTAGTTACAATACTACATAAAATGACCTTTCTTGTTAATTGAAATTAAACGTTCCAATAGTAGGAGTAGGTTTTTATTATTATTATGAAGATCTGAATTGGTAACATGCAGGTAGGGTGAAGAACACGGCTGACCCTCTCAAATTAGGTTGCAGTGAATTAATTAACGGTGATTTGGGTGAATTTATTAATACGATTAGGTGAAGGTTGTGAATGGGTATGATCTATTTAACTAGTCTTATTTTAGGTGTTTCAAGAGATAGTAGTGGTTAATTAAGTGGTGATTACTTTTATTTTGTTTGGTTCTATCTGATGTGTCAATGCTTTTAAGAACATGTTTACGTGTAGATATTGTTGGTCTCTGTATTTATTCTATGTGACAGCTAAAAAAAATGCTTTTTTTTTTATTTATATATTTTTTTCATCGGATTAGAAACTTAAGTTTCCAAAAGAGGATTCAAACGGTGTCCATTCACACAAAAGTCCACATCGTAACCAATAAGTCACGATTCTATATCGTAACCAACAGGAGATGACCCCATGGACAAAAAAAATGTTTTTCATTACAGTTTGACTAGTGTCGGAAAAACGTGTGCAATGCGTTTCAGAAATTTTGATACCATCTTGTGTAGCAAAGACAACATCCAGACAAATTAATTTAATAAAAAAATTTATTTTTCAATAGGATTTTTTTCCAATAGACATGTTAATATTTTATGTAACAAACACTACAAAAATACTGTTAAATAACGACGGATCTTAGCGACGAAAAATAATTCGTCACTGAGTCAGCGACGAAAATTCGACGAAAAAACGACTAAGTTATTATGTAAACAAAATATATTATTTTTTGTCACAAATTCGTTGCTAATCCGTCGTTGTTATTTCAGCGACGATTAACGACGGAAATATTCGTCGCTGCGAGAACTTAAAATTTTCAGCCGCGTTTCATTCCCCCCATTCTCTCCACTACCAGAAATAGTCAAATTAGCGACGTCTGAAAACGTCGCTAAATAACCAAGCAACGTCGCTAAGTTAGTTTAGCGACGTAATTAGCGACGTTTTAAAGAAGTCGGAAAAAATTAAGTCGCTAAAACAAAAAACGTCGCTAAACGTCGCTATGCCGACGTTTTTTAGCGACTTTAATGTGTCGCTAAATTTAGCGACGTTTAGCGACACACGTCACTAATTAGCGACGTTTAATAAAGTCGCTAAACGTCGCTAATTAGCAACTTATATAGCGACGCTACACCGACGTCTTTAATGACCTGGCAATACTGCAATGTCAGCAGTTTGCGACGTACAACGACGATTTTAGTGACTTCGTTAGCGACGTCTTTAGCGACGTGTAACAGCATCGCTAATTAGCGACGTAGTTAGCGACGTAAATGAACGTCGCTAAATGTAGCTAAACGTCGCTAAACGTCGCTAATTTTCAGAAAAAAATAAAAAAATATTACTGAATTGCATTTCTGGGTTTGCCAACCCCCTTGGGTTCATTATCAGGTATATGATGGTAGTAGAAATAATTGAATAAAGGACACAGTAGCAGCACCAAGGGAGAAAATTCTAGTGCACTGGGTAAATACAGGCCAAGTATCAATCATCAGTTGTAAACCAAAATATATTAGAACTGTGTGAATATCCAACAAATCTCATCGTAAAGGACACATATTTAATATGAATAATATAATAAAATTTGAAGAAAAGAAAGCATCCAGCAAATCTCATTGTAAAGAATATGGCAAATTTATATCCATACAATTGCATCCTAAATAATAATAAAAAAATCCAGTAACTAGCTATACTACTGCGGATCTGCAGGAGGCTGACCACCGGCGCGCTTGAAGGATAAGAACTGCTCATACTCGTCCCGTGGAATCGACACCGATGTCGATGGAGAAGGCAGTGACGTCGGTGGAGTCTGTGTCGATGTAGGCGCACCAGGAGGCCGTGCCCGCTCCAAGTCTGCGAGTCGCTGGTTGTAAGAATCCATGGTAGATAACAGCCTCGTACTGCTATGAACCATTGAATCCTGCATCATCGTCAGCCTCTCGCCCATCGATAGCTGTGACGCCTGTAGCTCCATGATGTTGCGGTCTGTCGAGGCTCCAATATCATTTGTCAAATCCCGGAGCTCCGTCATGCTGCGGTCGAGCATATCGAATCGTGCGATGAGCATCGGATCGTCCGCCTGCGGCTGGGACCGGGGCTACTCCTCCATCCTTCGCAGCAACTCGTCACGGAGAGACGCAATCTGACGGTCAATGGCCTCCTGGACGGCCTCCTGGACTCTGGCCGACGACTGCGAGGGTTGCGACTGCGAGGGATGTGTGGAATGCGCAGCTGTCGGGGAGGCCCTAGATGACTACGTCGCAACCAGGGCGCCATAGGAGCTCGTACCGTAGTACGTACCCCTCTGGAGACCACCAGTTGCGGTCACCCACAGGTCATCCGCCGACGGAGTTGGAGCGGGCTGCGACGAAGTACTAGCCTCTCCAGTTGTAGGTGCACTAGCAGTCGCCCGCTCACGCAGCCTAAGATACTCGGCCTAGAAAGGTTTAGAAACTCGATAATTTCCTAAGTTATATTAAAATTAACACAAAGTAAAGTAATATTTACATAGGTCTGCGAGGCCCTCTCATCAATGAGATTTTCGTCCTTGCGATGGGTGGCCAAGAAGACGGTCACCATGTTTGCATCCTCACCCCTCTGTACCTGTTAAAAATATATTATTTATTACTAAACTTAAATATTTTTTCCAAGTACCATTTTATGGTACTTATATTAAAATAATATATTTTAGAAGAAAAAATATACCAAACGACGGAAATGTTCCGTTATCGGAATCGAGCCACCACACCACTTGGCAGCATTCCGCCTAGCCGCCTTGGCCTTCTCAGACCTTTCCTTGTAGCTCGGATCGTCGAATCTAGCCCTCATCGCAGTCCACTGCTCAGGCGTGATCCAACCTTGGATCGGTTTTCCAGCACGATCACGAGCCTTCTGGTCATCCAGAGCATCTCGGATAAGCTTGGCGGCAACGGTAGGAAAGAGCCGCTCGATCAACTCGGCCCGGTACGGAGGATAAATAATCTTGTAACCACCTCCAACGGTGAATGATCCTCACAACCAGGATATAGTGGAGTCCTTGCATTCTCTAGCAACTCCATAAACTTTGCAGCATCGGCATTCGGTGCCTCCTCAGCTGCATCATAATTGTCCGGATTGAAACTAGGTCCCGCCGCATCATAATTGTCCGGATTGAAACTAGGTCCCGCCTCATCATAAACCATGTTCACCAACCCGTCATCGTAAGCATCATGGTCGTGGACATCCATATACGGCTCCACATAGGGCTCCGACTCCGATGCTAGAGATACAAGTTCTTCGTGCGCGGTCCACTGATAGTAATTCGGCGTGAAGCCCTTCGAGTATAAATGATATATAACTTCCACTTCTGGATGATATTTCCTGTTGCGACATCTCACACACGGACACTTAATTTTGGTACCGTCCATGCACTGAGGGAACGCCTTGGCGAACTGCAGGAACTGTTGTACACCCTCAATGAATTCATCCAGCACACCGCACATGTCATCAGGATGACGGTTGTACATCCACGAACGATGACGCAGATAGTAATTCATATCCATTTCTAGATACTTCTGCAAAAATGATAGTATGTATCATATAAATCATTATATACAGTGGTTTATCACCTAACTTCATAACTTAATCGTACTATAAAAATTATAACTGATATAATACATACTTTCATTTATCAAAGTCTAAAATAAGCAATATTCAAAACAACTGACAATTTATCAAAGTCTAAAATAAGCAATACTTTTATTTCATAACTGATATAATACATACTTTCATTTATCAAAGTCCAAGAGCCCTAGATATGGAATATAAATGTTAATGAGTGTTTTGAAATGATAAACAGGGTTAACTAGTTCATGGTGATGTTTCTAAGCCACTTCTAGATCCATACTAGTTTATACTAGTCAATACTAGGTTAATACCTTGCTACACTATGTCTTCTAGGTCGTACTAAGAAAATTTAGTTTATACTAGTTAATGCCTAGCTAATACTAGTTATTACTAAGTATACTAGTTAATATTAGCTATACTAAATACTACTAGTATAACTTAACTAATATCCTACCTTACCCCAACTCACATCTTAGCTCATAAATGTATGTCACAATAATACCTTGGTCCCAGTCACTTGTTACTCCCACTTGATGCTGGACTACTAGGATATTCTGCTTTGATATTAAGTAATCTACTATCCACACTGAGAGCCTCTTACCCTTGGCCTGACACCTTGTACTTCATCCTTATACTTGCTCACTGGACTACAACCCATAGCAGTCACTCCTCCCTGATACCAAAATATCAGTTCACTTCACAGCACTGTTGTGCTCTAATTGAACTGCACTGCACTGTTCACTCTTGCCAATTAAATCCCTAATACCACGGTATCAGTTAAGGGCTGTATTGACATGCAACAAGTGACCTGTGAACACCTACCCGATACTTGTCTATACCTTAACCTAAACACATGCCTGCAGACCCTAACTAAGTCTGCAACCTCTGATACTTTGCACTGCTGCTGCAGTGGCTAAATCTTTCCTTCACTTAGTTGTTTCCAACTGCCCTTAGCTACTGTCATGGCTCACAGCAGTGCTTGTTGCTGCCTTGCCATTGCTCAAGCATGCATGTATTTGATGCTGCTCAAGTGTGCACCAACACTCTCCCACTGCAGAAGATGATAGGAAGCAATCCCCTCCTCACAGTGCCAACCCGACACCTCTGCAACACATTGCCACCTTGCCTAATGCACTAGGCCAAACTGAATTCAGTTCAGTTCCTGAAGCCTCATAGTTCAGTAGTGACACCCACACACAACTCGACACTTCTACACTCTCCCACATCAAGCACAGCTAGAAGACACTATGAACACCAACACAGATAACAGTAGCTATATACCTATCTATATATATATATATCGAGATACACCTATATATGCATACACTCTCTTATATGCAAATAGATAATACACCAATTTACATATACATATCATATGATACTCTAAGGCATAAATAGACACACACACACAACCACTAGTCCAATTTACAAACATTTGGTGTGCAACACCAAGATACTCTAGGATACATCCTCCATACACCACACCACCATGATACCAACCCTCAATTCACATGGACACATCCAATAGATCAAATATTGTGTGTGTGTCAGTGTGTGTGTGTGTGTCGTGTATGTGTCCGTGTCAGTGTCAGTGTCAGTGTGTGTGTGTGTGTCTGCGTCTGTGTGTGTGTGTCGTGTGTCACAATCCGATTCCGTAGAATTGTTGGGGCGTCCCCCGAATCGTGATGCCGTGCGGGCCTGGGGTTGCGCCCGCACAGGGCTACAGTATTTTGCATAATGAGCACATATTCAGAGTACGCAGATAAATTGAAACACAGATTTGAAACATGGAAAAGTTCTCTTTATTGTTAATGAACATCTATTATAAACTCTTGAACGAGTCAGCTAATATGCCGCACGGGCTTACAAAAGTGTTGACTCAAAATGAGATAGCAGTCATGTATATTATATTCCTTTATTAAAACTTCAAAATATATAGACCTCCGGGCTGGAGGACAGCTTTGCCACGGAGCTACATTGGTGTATGAAGAGTTGCAAGCTCTTGTCTTCAAAATATTTCAAAGGGGCGCGATGAAGATGCGCCAATAGCTGGACTGGATTGGGAAGATGACTTCGGCTCCTCGCTCAGTTCGCCTTGGTGCGGAGAACCTGTTTCAACGAGGGTCAGCATGTCGAAACATACTGGTGAAGGCGAGCTAACCGAACTATACCAATCAACACGTTGTTTTAATGAAGCATGCATATTATTGTGGGTTTCTATCTTGCCTTAGTTCATTTACAAGTAAGCAGCATATAGAATTTACTGAAATGAACTTGCCACCGTTCGGTGGATTTTACCTGTCCTTCTGAACCACCTACACAATACTTACCATGCCTTCCCTGCCACGAAGACATAAGTTAGTTTGCAACAGGTTTAAATATACATAGGATCACTGGCATGATGCCACAAAGGGACGGGTTATAGTCTCAAGACACAAATAATATACAACGCAGGTGGCGAGCCCCGCTGCATAACACTTTGCCCCATAACATACGACTATACATACGTTCCGTCCGGATCGGATCGGTCCCAGCGCCCGTCCGCGGAACTCATAACATACCTTGTGCACAAGTTGTCCGTGATCAAACAACATTCATAATAACAGTTCCATAGCATAACGGTTTTGCATAGTCTTCCTGACAGTTTATTTCATAACAAGCATAATTCCATACTTAGCACGATTTATAGAACAGTTATAAACGAACAAGCATACAGTATGATAACCGTTCACAAGTTTAGTTGATAAGCAATATTTTCCAAGTCTATTACCTTTTTATCTCGGTATCTTTTATTATTACTTGGTATCGTTTGATCGGGGCAAAGAAGAATACAAGATTTAGGGTGTGAAGCTTGGAAGCAGGGCTAGCTAATCGGGTTGGTAGCCACTCACTTGGTTGGAAGGAAAGGAGAAGGAAAGAGGCGCTTCACGACTCCGCTCGCAAGCCGCCTACTGCTCCTTCACCTGCATTGCACAAACAGCTCGATCAATACTCCTTCCACTCTTTCCAATCTCGAAATTGAAGTGCAATTCAATGAACGAAAATAATGAAATCATCGAAACCGTTCAAGAAAACCCAAGCAAATCCAAAACCAACTCAAAGCACGAAAGCAACAAGCGACATCGAAAATCGAGGCAATAAAAGATAGCAGCGGAGTGGTCCCTCCTGACTCTGCCGCTAAGTCGATCCCGGGGGCACTGTCCACTGAATATGGGAATCGATTCCGAAAAAATAAATCCATAACGAGGACGAGTTCTTGTTTCAATCTATCCCGATCGAACGATACCATCTTGTGTTTCTTAGCCGCGCTCCTCGAATAGGAGGAACGGGGCGCTACATCGTGTGTGTCAAGTGTGTGTGTATGTCTGCGTTTGTGTGTGTGTGTCGTGTGTGTATGTCAGTGTCTGTGTGCGTGTGTCGTGTCTGTCAAGTGTGTGTTGTGTCAGTGTCACATATGTGTGTGTGTGAGAGAGAGAGAGAGAGTGAGTGAGAGTTAGGGTTTACCTAGAGCTCGAGGAGGATGAGGGGGATGCCGGAATAGCCGCAACCGTGGAGAGCCGGTCGCCGGAGAGGAGGGGGTGGGGGAAATCGAAAGGTTTGGAAAACTTTTGAAATTTTCGACGGATGGGGAAAAATAAAACTGAGCCCTAATTAACCAAAATTTAGCGACGTTTAGCGACGTCAAATAAAAACGTCGCTAAATTAAAATTTAGCGACGTCAATGACGTCGCTAAACACGTTGCTAAATATTTTTAATATATACGTCGCTAATTACGACGCTAAACGTCGCTAAATTAGATATATTAGTGACGTTTAGCGACCTAATTGAACTTATAGCGACTAATCTTTTAAAATCTTAATAAAAGTCGCTAAACGTCGCTAAATGTCGCCATTTAGCGACGTCCAGCGACGTTTTTTATGGAGTCGCTAATTTAGCGACGTTTTTACATGGAGTCACTAAAATGCGTCGCTAATCCCGCTTTTTCTAGTAGTGCTCTCTCTCTCTCTCTCTACCCTCCCCCCTGCCCCTCACCGACAGCCCCTCCCCCCCACTCCCCCCTCTCCGGCAGCCCCTCCTCCCCACTCGTCCTCTCCGCCTCCTCCTCCTCCGGCGTCCGACCCCCCTCTCCTCCTCTGGCGTCCAATCCCCAACTGATCCTCCACCCCCGATCCCCTCCGCCTCCGTCAGATCGTCTTCTCCTCTGGCTAAGGTAACCCTAACTCTTATTTTGATTTGGTTAATTATTGCATTTGGATTGTGGTGGTCTGGACAGACGTACAGACACGATACACTAGACACGAATAATAAGAAAAAATAAATGGTTTGGTATTTTTGATATGCTGGACACGGACACGATATGTTGGACACGAACACGTACAGACACGTGCGATACGCTGAATACGGACACGATATGTTGGTTTGTTGGCCTTCATGTGAAGCCGTTTTCCAATTTTAAAGTCATAAAAGTATTATTTGTTCATATGTATAGTTAATTTCTAAACATCCTAAGTTTATAATACACTGTACGTAAAAAATTAATATCTGATGGTTAGCAATGCACTTGGTCAATTGGCTATGTTAATAAATCCATTAAGATAATTAGAAATTATAATCAAGGAAAATTTATAATGTAGTTATAATAAGGTTCAAAGTATCGGTATCGGTCATTTTGTATGAGTATCGCTATCGGCAGTATCAGAGGTATCGGACCAGACTCGTATCGAATTTTTTGGCATCGACAGTATCGACAATATTAAAAATAGTGTGTGTATACACACACAATAATAAATAGTATATAATCTATAATAAGATAGAATTAGATACTATAAAAAAGAGTGTGTGTATACACACACACTTCAATTTCTGGTTTATTATTGTTAATGGTATTTGCTCAAACCAATATATTTTATTCTTAATTTTATTTTGGGGCTGTCTAATTAGTGAATTTCTACTATGAATCGCGTCTTTGTGGACAATTTTGCTCACTTTTCACAGTGGACATTAAGAACTTTGAATATACAACTGGCTTTCAATATCTTAGCTTAGGTTCCATGTCATGTGAAAAGTCTAATAATCTAATATTGATTGTTGCAAGCATATCTTAGATTATCTCAGATATCTTAAATCATCTTGAATCTAATTAATCCATATTATTTGAATTAATATATATGGTACATGCAGAATCAATGAGTCGATACTTAGTTGACCGATCATGAATGTACAATCGGCGACATGAGAGTATGATTGGTTTGATAGATGATTTCATGGTGGCCGTTGAAAAATTTCTCAAATACGTCCATAGTCAACCTCATTTCATGGATGGGAGGCTCATCAAGTGTCCTTGTGTAAAATGTCGTAATATACTATTCAAATAGGTGGATTTTGTGAGGTAGCATCTCTACAAGAAGGATTTTGTACCGAAATACAAGGAGTGAACGTCTCAAGGAGAACCTTTGTTTTCGCAATATCATTATTCCTCCTTCAATACGGAGTTAGAAGAGTCCACTCTCGGAGATAACTTTGAATATCGACTGTGAAACCTGGCGCGTGAGTTGGTATTTGATACAGTCGGTCCAAGTTTTGATCTAGAGGATCCTAATCCTGATGCGAATGAATTCTATGATATGTTCAAGAATGCCGATACTCCGTTATACCCGGATTGTGATTCTCATTCTGTCTTATCGGTGGTGATGCGGCTGTCGAACCTAAAGTTTGATTTTAACTTGCCACAGGAATGCTACGACCGGATAATTAAGTCTGTTAGAGAGTTGTTGCCAAAAGGATCAAAATAGTTGCTTGAAAACTTCTATAAGTCGAAGACGATGATATAAAAACTCGGATTAGGCTACAAAAAGATAGATTATTGTCGAAACGGTTGCATGTTGTACTACAAGGAGAAAAATGATAAAGACAAATACATTTTATGTCATGCGCACCGTTACAAGCCAATTCGGGGCAAAAATACAGTTTTTGTCAACCGTCCGAGCAAGGTTGCGTCCCTACAAGTAAATACAGTTTTTGTCAATCACAAAGAGGCTGTAAAGGATGTATATGTCCGCAAATATAACACAACACATGACATGGCATAGGAAGGAACGAAAGATGGATGAAGGAGAATTATCTCATCCTTCCGATGGAGAGGTATGGAAATATTTTGATCTGTGTCATCTTGAATTTGCTATGAAGCCCAGGAATATCTGGTTGGGTTTATGTTCTGATGAATTCACTCCTTTCGGACAGTCAGGATCTCAGTACTTTTGTTGGCCGGTGATTTTGACTCCTTACAATCTACCACCGTGGATGTCTATGAAGACTCCTTACATGTTCTTGACACTTATCATATACGGTCCAAAAAATCCAAAGAAAAAAATTGATATCTACTTGCAGCCATTGGTGGATGAGTTGAAACAATTATGGCAATTCGGCGTTCAGACATATGATATATAAAAGGAGTAGAACTTTCAGATGAGAGCGTCTCTCATGTGTACCATCAATGATTTTCAGCATATGTGATGTTATCGGGGTGGAGTACTGTTCGATATGTATGGAAAAGAGTAAGGCATTCCGTCTCCAGAATGGAGAAAAAGTATGCTTTTTTTTATTGTCACTGTCAGTTCCTTCCTACGTTGCATCCACGGAGAAGGAACATAGATGCCTTTAGAGCTGGTAAATATGAACTATCTCCTCCCCGTTGAGATTGACAGGAGACAAAGTTTGGAAAGAGGTAGATGGATTATCGACTGTGATGGAAGATCCGATATCGGCCGATCACTTTGAAGGGTTCGAACGTAGGCATAATTGGTCGAAGCAAGTATCTTTTGGGACTTACCTTATTGGAAGGACAATCTCATAAGGCACAATCTTGATGTCATGCATATTGAAAAGAATGTATTCGACAACATCTTCAATACGGTGATGGATATCAAAGGGAAAACGAAAGACAATGTCAAAGCAAGAAAAAACTTGGAAATTATTTGTAGGCGTTCAGATTTGTACCTAAAACGAAGTGGCAACGACAATTGGGTCAAGCCTCCAGCACCATTTACATTGAGTAGGGAGGATAAATTGATAATATGCAACTGGATTTCAAAGTTGAGATTTTCTGACGGCTACGTGTCAAATCTGGCAAGATGTGTTGATCTCAACGAACGCAAGCTGACAGGGATGGAGAGTCATGATTGCCATGTGTTTATGGAGATGCTACTACCTATTACTCTGAGAGAGATATTTACTCATCAAGTATGGACTCCGTTGGCCGAATTATCTATATTCTTTAGATATTTGTGTTCAAGCAAGTTGACGGTACAACATATAATAGAACTTGAGAAGAAGATTGTATTGACATTGTGTAAGTTAGAAATTGTGCTTTCTCCCATCACTACCAGAAAAAGTCAAATTAGCGACGTAAAAAACGTCGCTAATCACTTTTAGCGATGTAATTAGCGACGATTTACAGAAGTCGAAACTCAGCACGTCGCTGAAAGAAAAAGCGTCGCTAAACGTCGCTATACCGACGTTTTTTAGCGACTTAAATATGTCGCAAAATTAGCGACGTTTAGCGACGCAACGTCGCTAAATTAGCGACGTGCTCATCCGTCGCTAAACGTCGCTAATTAGCGACGTATGCAGCGACGTATTCAGCGACGTATTTAGCGATGTATTCAGCGACGTATAGTAACGTCGCTAAACGTCGCTAAATTTTCAGTGAAAAAAAATATTAAAAAATACCAATCTCCTGCAATTTATGAATTTTTAATTAAAAATAGACCCGAAGCAACCCTCTATTGAATTCTCTGGGTTCGCCGACCCCTTCGGTGGAACACTCAACACCGGTAAATTAATATTTAATATGAATAAAAAGTATCACAGTCACACAATACACACAAATATTATAGATAGACCTGGAGCAACCCTCCACTGAATTTTCTGCGTACGAAATAACACAAAAAGTATATAAAATATCACAGTCACATAATACACACAAAATAAAAGTATCACAGTCACACAAAATGCATAATATATCAGTATCACAGTCACACAAAATGCATAATATATAAGTATCACAGTCACACAAAATACATAATATATTAGTATCACAATCACACAATAACCACAATAAAAGTATATAAAACATCACAGTATCAATCTCGAGGATATCCAATACGCTGGGGCACATACCAGTCCCTCAGATACTGCGAATAAACTACGTCTATGTGATCAATCTCCGCTATAGGTGCTGGGTGACTGGAACTCTCCGTCTGAGCTGGTGCCTGCCCAACAGTAGGAGACACAACTTCCTCCTTAACAACCGCTTCCAATTTAACAGCAGGTGGTATCTCTTCCTTCTTAACATTCACTTTCTCCTTAACAGTAGGAGGCATCACTTTCTCCTTAACAGTAGGAGGTGTCTCTCTCAAGCGACGTGCACGTGCTCGGATCATGGGTGTCATCTGGTAAGATAGATGAAAACAAAGAATATAATTGATAACAGATATAAATATATTGTCTAATATTAAATATTGTGTAAATTTTAGCGACATGAACTCAAACCACAAATTGATCTTTGCCACAACTATCTATCTTAACTTTGGGATGCATGTGATGGTCTTCCATGTTTCCCTCAATATGATTAAGGTTAAAGGCTTGGTTTGGTTTTGCTACTGCTTTTCAAAACAAGCAGACGCAGCATCCTGGATAATTCTATATAATTAATTGCTTGTGAACAGTGTATTTGATAAAGAAATTAATCTCTGCTTGAACTCAAACCACAAATTGATCTCTGCTACAGCATCTATCATAATTTTGGGATATGATGGTTTTATAATGATGCTAAATTGCATTTAACTTATGTAAGAAAAAATGAGTTGGGTTTTCTAACCCCAGGTCAAAAACCCAAAAAATGAGTTGGGTTTTTGACCTGAGGTCAAAAACCCTAACCCTAACCCCAGGTCAAAAATTCTAACCCTAACCCTAACCCCAGGTCAAAAACCCTAACCCTAACCCCAGGTCAAAAACCCTAACCCTAACCCTAATTCCAGGTCAAAAACCCTAACCCTAACCCTAACCCCAGGTCAAAAACCCTAACCATAACCCTAATGATGTCGTATCTGTGTCAGTGTCTATTACGTGTGTGTGTCGTGTCAGTGCCATGTGTGTCCTGTGTGTGTGTGTGTGTGTGTGTGTGTGAGTGAGAGAGAGAGAGAGAGAGAGAGTTAGGGTTTGCCCCTTCCCTAATGACACCACACTCTATACCTATCTAGAACTCATTCCTTGGTATCTCAAATATCTTACCTTAATTCCCAAGCCTAATACCTTGATACTTGGTATCTCAATATACCAACACTCTACCCTTACTTCACATTGGTACACAACACTTACCTACTTCTAATATCCTGATACATCACTAATCTATACTATTGATACCATTCATTTCCCTCAAGTACTCACACACTCACCAAAATACTAACTCTAATGCACTAGCACTCAGGTTTGCCCCTTCCTCTTTGCCTCTACCTGCAGATTATTGCTGCCACTCATGAATGTACTGCATACTCATATCAGTGCAGTCATAACAGTTTTCCCCTCTAACTGGTCCAACTCTGATACCCATCATAATTACTAAGCAATACATGATACTCTAACCTGAACATCTACGCACTAACTCACTAAACTCATAAACAATAGCTCACATTACAACCTCACTACCCCTCAACTGAACTAAGCACCACTCAACCTTATATCTCACTTTAACTGATACTCTAACCCCACACACAGATAAACCCATTTACTTGTTGTGTGCCACAGTCCCTTGCAGCAACTAAGATGTTTGACTCAAGCCTCACTGACTGATATCAACCCACAGTCTCCACTTGCCCTTGCCTTGGATTGACCCGAGCCCTCTCACCTGCAGTTCAATTGAACCCAGAGTATACCCAATAAACTCCTTGCACACAACCATTCCTCCACCATACTCTATCACACCTCACAGGCACCCCACTATTCACTGCCCAGACACACACAGACACAGTCAGTCACAATCAACACTGTCCAGACACACACAACAAGCAATATAGCAGTACAAAAATCCTAAACCGAGGTCAAAAACCCTAACCCGAGGTCAAAAACCCTAACCCTAATCCCAGGTCAAAAACCCTAACCCTAAACCTAAACCTAACCCTAGGTCAAAAACCCTAAACCTAACCCTAACCCCAGGTCAAAAACCCTAATCTTAACCCTAGGTCACGTGTGTGTGTCGTGTCAGTGTGTGTGTGTCGTGTCTGTGTCAGTGTCTATCACGTGTGTGTGTCGTGTCAGTGTCAGTGCCATGTGTGTCCTGTGAGAGAGAGAGAGAGAGAGGAGTTTACCTAGAGGAGGAGGAGGAGGAGGAGGAGGGGGGAGGACGCGGCCGGAGGGGGATCGACGGGAGGGAGGAGGGGGCGCCGGAGGGAGGAGGGGAGCCGGAGGGGGAGGATGCGGGTTTGAAATTTAGGGAGGGAGAGGCAGAGATCGAAGAAAATGGGAGAAATCAGCCCGAAGTAAAAAATTTAGCGATATTTTAGCGACGTCACTAATGACGTCGCTAAGTTAGCGACATCCGACACGTCGCTAATGACGTAGCTAAATGTCCAAAAGACATACGTCGCTAAACGTCGCTAAATGATACATATTAGCGACGTTTAGCGACCTAAATTGAACTTATAGCGACTAATCTTTTAAAAACTGAATAAAAGTAGCTAAACGTCGCTAAATGTCGCCAATTAGCGACGTCTAGCGACGGTTTTACATGGATTCGCTAAATTAGCGACATTTTTTTTGTCGTCGCTAAAACACGTCCCCAATCCCGCTTATTTTAGTAGTGCATTTTTTTGATAGTATGAAGCATTTGCCGATTCATCTTGCATACGAAGCATTCGTCGGTGCTCTTGTCCATTATCGATGGATGTATCCATTTGAGAGGTATAAATTTGTCACGTCCCAGTCCTAAAATATACGGGACCAGGCTACATGGCAATGGCCAGCTAGTACGACTCCGTAGGGCTTTCAAATTTAATAGACTCGACGAAGTGCACTTACGCTGTCCACGGTCAAGTGATCCAGTTAATAATCTAATTCTAACATGCATCAACTAAACTAAATTTCAATCCATGGTAAATAATCTCAAGAAAGAATGATACGCATCATCAGTCTACAGCCCAATAATACATCCGTTCGAATAGATCAAAAGAACGACATAGGCCTATAAACACTAGGCTATAAAAGCAGAATCAAAAATAGAAAGTAGTACATGACTGTAATAGCTAAAAATGTAAAGATACCTGCAACGATGTCCACATTCCACTAGATCAAGCATCCTACAACTGCACAAATAACCTGGAAGGGAACCAGGTCCTCAGAGGGACGTAACAAGATACAAAAATACATGCCATAAAGTAAATACTGTGAAAAATCGAGGGTGAACTAACCAGATAAGTAAAATGCACTTGAAGACAACCTTGGTACGTATGGGTAGGTGAAAGGTATAAAGCGTAGCGTCGAGCCAGAGGCTAAGTACCTGGCATTAGCTGTAAACTTGATGCCAGGAGTATATGCTTACTACATCATCGATCATGATAGCGCGCAGCTAGTAACCTCTGTCGGATGTATCGACAAGTATATACGTCCATAACCGGATAATTCTGAGCCCATAACCGGGTAACACTGAGGCTCACGACCCCGTAGTTTACTCTGAAACTACGGTAGCCAAATGACTGTCCCATACGCCTACTAATTGTCTTCCCCGCCCAATGCCAATGTACAAGTCGCGAATACGACGTGGACATCTCGTACTATAATGCAAGTCACTAAAGAAATATACAACTAAGCTAAATACTGTCACACGTGCTGCTCACACCAATGGCCAGTTAAGCATGAACGCCTGCTTTCCCTGGCTATATTGGTGACAAGAGCATGCTTTCCCTGGCTATCCCGGGCGCTATTGATGATGCTGTTGTAAGGGTGCTTTCCCATATCATCAACGACGGGGATCTGTATCCCAATAGGCAGGCGTCCTTCACCTTCTTCTCAGCACCGACATTATTTATGATGAACATCGTCCAGTCTTTAAACTGAGAGTCGCCCATCCAGAATCTAACTGTGGAAAAAATATTTCTCCGGCAGATGTCCATCAATGTGGACTCAGGATTACCGGAGGATAACTTTAGCGTCGCTTGCCTGTACCGCTCGATGTACTCCCCTACAAACACTTTCTTTCTTTGCTTGATTTCCATTAGAGTAGACATCGTCTTGTCATTTCCCCCGTCGTAGAACTGAGCGAGGAAAATACTTTTGAGATCGTCGAACGATGAGATACAGTTGTCCTGGAGGCTGCAGAACCAATCGAAGGTAATTCTAGACAATGCCTCGACAAAGAGCTTGGTTAAGAGGGCATCATTGCGAGACAGATGTCACATTGCCTTCTCGAAGTAACTCATGAATTGATGAAAATATGTCTTCTATAAACAGAGTCAAATTGAAGGACTTGTACTTGGAAGGGTACGGTACATCTCTCCACTCGGGAGATACAGTTGTCGGATCCCAAACTCGTGCAGTGAGTCCCGATTTCCCATTGAGTCTAGGCCGGCCCAAAGTTCCCGTACCTCCCGCATTACTTCTCGAGCTTCATCGACTGCGGAAGGAGCAGATGATACATGTAGGGGATGATTGCCGTCAGCGGGTGGAGCGGTTGCATTTGAATCTCCATTTATCCCGGGGTCCATGCCTGCTTGACCAGAGTCCCTTGCTGGTTGTGAGGCTATATTTTCCTTGATCTCCAGTATTGTTTGAGTCAAGGCCTACATTAATGCACTTATGGTTTGCATCATTACCTCGAGGGTCTTGCGACATTGTCGATCGTTGGGGCCCTCGTGATTGCCCCCTGCCATATATGTTGTTCTTATATGGGAAGAAATGGATGGTACGGTGGACGTCGTAATTTTCGCCTCACACTCTTGTCGTGAATAGTCATATAGAAAAGTAAGTAGTGCCGCATCCTCTTCGGACTCGGAAGGAACACTACCCCCATCGTAAGAAGCTGTGTCCTCTTGACGAGGGTTGCTACCCCCAGGGATCTCAACATATGTTCCTTGGAAATCTTTGTCTTCTCGGAACGCCAGATTGTCATAGAGGTCTGGGAGATTACAACTCCCAGCTTGCGTGGCTATATGTGGTCCTAAGGAAGAACTACCCCCAGCGGCTGACAGATTCTTCTTTGAGCAGGTGCCCAGGAAAACACCATCTGCGAGTTCCGCTGCCTGTCCCCCTTGGTTCTGCCTTCTTGACTCCCTGGCCGAGAGGGACGAAATGGAGGTGTTGGACTTCCGAGCTCCCCTTATGGAGGGGGCCTTCCGAGCAGAATAACATGAGATGAAGGGCAGCTCCTATGCCTCTCGTGCTTGCACCTATACTCCGGGTTACAACTGGGTGGGTGCCTTTGGTTGCAGCTGCTGGAATACCGAATGCCTTTTTGTGGCTGATGCTACTTTTTTACAGCAACAGTTGCTGATAATGTTGGCACAGTGATGCCCTGAGGAGGATACTTCATATGCCGCAGTTATTTTTCTCACTTTTTACTTGTGGTTGATCATATTGCGTAAGTCGAGTGAGGGCTGATTCACCTTTGCATCCTCCTTATGAGCCAGGATAAACCGAGCACACGAGTGCGTAGGTATTGACTTAGCTTCCTGACCCAGAGTTCATATAAGAACTTGCCCCAGGTTGCTAATGGAAAACTTTTTAAACTGACTCTGTCTATTGTCACTACGGGCTGGACGCATGGGTCAGTTTGTACAACTTTTTGTCCGGGGCATGCATAGTTAGCGACGCCTACTGACGGTCAGTCGAATGAGCAATTGGTTGAACTTGGCGAGCTCGCATTGCCCTTGACTTCTTCGTCCAAGCACGCATCGGTGCATAGTATGAAGAGTCCAAGTTTACATCTTTACCTTTCTCAGCATGGCGCATGGAGTCAGGCTGGGTGAGATTCAGTCAAAGACGAAACATCTGTGGCTGTTTTGGTCGGATGCGGTCATCTTCATGCGGCTGCCGAGCTGTGTCTCATACGCCTCCTTATGCAGCTTTTGATGTGTCCGCATGGGTGTCTTAGAACTCGAACTCCTGGCATCATAGTATTTTTTTTCTTCCAAATCTCAAGTACTGAGCACTTTTCTTGTTAGAAGAGGCTTCGCATGAGAGGTGTACGCATAATGTGTGGTCCTTGCGGCAGATAGAGATACGGGAAGAGCATGCTCCGCAGTTCGGTGAGGCACAGTGGCCTTTGCAACCTATGTCCTGCGGGTCTTCAGGTGCTGAGCACTCTTCTTGTTAGAAGAGGCTTTCGCATGAGAGGTGGACGCATAATGTACGGTCCCTACGGCGGAGAGTGAGATGGGGAGCACATGCTCCACAGTTGGGTGAGCCACAACGGCCTTTGTAACCCATGGCCTGCGGGGCTTCTTAGGCTTTGGCAGCCTTGGAGAAGTGCCACCCTCAGAGTGCATTTTCTTATAGGTTTGCTGGTCGAAGCATACAACCATCATCCTCTAGGTCGAACCCAGCTTTGACGCGTCGGATTACTTCACGACCTTCTCATCAGAGGAGAAGGAGATCCCCAACAGAGTCGCTATCTTGTTTGATATTAAAATTTGTTTGAAAAAAATATTTGTTTAATCATAAACAAAACGTACAAAGAAGTCCTAAACAGGAAGTCTAAGTACAATATTTAATCTGGATAATATGACGATGGAGATCGAGTACTGCAGCGACTCCATTACTCCGTTGATGGTCCGAGAATGAATGAGGGATGTCCTCTTCTCTTCTCTCTCTCTCTCCCTCTCTCTCTCTCTTGAGCTTGTGTGCACGTACGTAGCTCGTCTGGAACCTCTGAAGCAAAAAAATCTTGCCCCCCTTTTGGAACGTCCAAGTTGCTTCTATTTATAGCCATCATGGTGATGGGCTATAGGTGTCGCATATGCTTCTGTTTGATGGCCGCATGTGACTCCTTCAATAGAACGCGGTTGCAATTGTGGACGCATTCGATGGGCAGGTTGCCACGTGTACTTCATCATTAACCGAATGTTGTTGAGCCCAGGACGAGCTGCCACGTAGGCGTTTATTGGGATTTGTTGTTGCTGAGTATCTGGGCGGATCTCGCCTTTTGTTTGTATGACTTGGTCAACTTGACACGTGTCCCGCATTTATTTAGAGAGAATTACGTCAGTTGCAACAGAAAGATTTTGTCTTAGGAAACCTTGCCACATTGGACGAATGGGGCCAGAGATGCATCGAGTGCATGGAGTATGGAACGTGTAGGGCCAAAGACACATAGAACGCATGGGGTCTGGAATGCACGGTCAGAGACGTATGGAACGCATGGAGTCTGGGAAGCATGATGTAAGAACCCTAATTCTGAAATCGTATTTACATGATGCATGATTTTATTTTGCCACAGTACTCTTATTTATATTCCAAATGATGCATGATTTTATTTTATTTATGTATTTGTATTGGACCTTGTTTATGAGACCACCCAGTATTATGGAGCATTAATTGGTTCATTGGCCGTGACACAGTGGCTACACGAGTTGTGAGTCTCATATAGCTCTCGGACTACATATTGGGTTGGCCGCCTGTATGTATAAGTCGTGCGTTAGGGATGACTGCTGATAGAAACTTTGTATGCTAGAAGACCTGACAGTTATTTAGAGGATTTATCATGTCATGGATATGGCATGCTTAGAGCATGGGTGGGGAGAACAATAAGTAAAATATTTGGGCTCCTTTGCACTTTTTCCTGTACGCCCGGATTCTCCATCGGAGAAACGGGTGATGATGACCACTATATATTACTGGCGGCCTCTGACGTTCAAAAGACGATATGCTTTGAGGCTCCTGATTCTCCAAGAGGGTCACGCCAATCCCATATTTTAGCCAGATAGTCCACTTGGTGGAAAGTTGTTCTCAAACTGCATTCACTTAGATGGTTAGGCGACCCATTGGATGTTATTATTTTAGTACTTATTGGCATGTTTTATGTATCTTGTTATGTCCCTCTAAGGACCTGGTCCCTTTTCAGATATGGACGAGCAGGAGTACCCACAGGAGTACGGACCGGGACCTGACTCTACTTACCAGACTGAGAAGATCCTACCCTCAGAGTATCTGTAATTTATTGACGGTGTTTAGATATTTTGCTACTTTCGGATAGTCATTTTGTAGTGGATTTGTTTCCACCCGACTATCAGACTTGATACTCATTTTGGATATCCAGTTATTATTCAGCGTTTATTCCTACTGACTATTTGTGCTGTGGATGAGACATAGATTTTGTATGACTTGTTATGACAGTATATTACCACTGATGGATTTCATATTCATATACAGCGTACGTGTGTATATGATTTCCATATATTGGAGTTCGTATACATACGGCTGGGCGTGTTACGTATTCCTAGTCCTATGTATTTTGAGATTGGAGCGTGACACATGAGGCCAGAGACGCATGGAACACATAGAATCTGGGACGCATGAAGCCAGAGACGCATGTGACGCATGAAGTTTGTGAAGCATGATGCCAGATACGTATGAACTCTGGGACGCATGTAGCCTCGTACACGTGGCGATGCGTGCCTGTCAGGAGTCATTATTAGTCTGACGAGAGCTTCTTGTCGCTTAGTGTGCTCATATTTTTTGAAGCGTAAAGAAAATCCTTTTTGTCAGGATTCTGTGTCAAACATAATCTTTGTGTCAGGCTTTTATGCGGCCAATATTTGGGGCGCATGGATGCTGTTTTTTTTCTTGGACACATGGTCATTCTGCGGCCTAATTTTTTCTGAGTCGGCCTTGGGCCGAATATTTGTTTGAGCACATGGAAGCTAGATTTTCTATCCTTCTACATAGAGTTTTTTTTTTAAGGAAGAGCCTCCATTAGAGAAGGCCTTACTCTTAATGTGAAATTCCAACACTAGAATAATTTCAATGCTAGTGTGTTTTTTAGATGTCATCTGGATTAAATTACTTGTATATGGCATACACAAAAATAACCAAAATACTAAGGGGAAAAAGATGAATCGTAACAAAGCTAAAGGTCGAACGCGAGGTAGAGTGAAGCATGATCGGCAATAGCTAATTGGCTCGGATGATTCTTGTTGTTGTTGTTGTCGATGTAGGATAAAACTAAAGAGAAATGTTCTTACTATAGTCCGCCTCTGAGAGATGAACCAAGGGGTGGGGGCATATTTCTTGTTTATGAAAATAGAAAAAATGTCTTCTTTAAGCTTTCAATTCGAACTTTGATTCCGGTGTGCTTGTTCAGCTTCATCCGCAGGGATATCTAACCACAAACTTAAAAAATATCTTGCAATAACAGTTGTGAACCTATTTATGAGTCTCTATTTGATGGATTTCTACAATATTCTCTTTCTCTTTGGTGCAGGCGATCGGACGGAGGACGAATACTTCTTTTTCTTGCCATGCCACCCACTTCAATTGATCAATCTTGTGTTTTTTTTTCTTGGGAACTTTGGTCAAGGCTATAGATTTAAATTCTAACATGCTTCTTGTTGGATTCAGCCTCGATTCTAGGTGTGTAGGGATAGTTTGAAGTGTCGTGGAGTATCGACGAAAGTTATGGTAAAGGTGATGGGGCTCAAACATAGCCAAAAAAGCTTAAGCAGTATAGTGGAGGGTATATTGGACATTGTACCACCAATATACCGTTTTGGCTCCTTTTGTTTCAGAACCGATTCTGGAAAAAAATAATTAGTGTAGAGTATGGGCAGTATACCATCCGTAGTTTTTTTGTGTGTCCAATTTGGGTGTCTGATTTGCACGATTTTGAACCGTTTGATCGGATATGACAACCAAATTTGGTGTTGGCTAATTTAAATTTTGTAATCCTAAATTAAGATTTTTCTTAACCTAGTTAAAGGAGTGTAAGAACCATAATTCTGAAAATCGTATTCTATATTATTAATTATGTAATTTATTTATTATTAGTAATTATGAGCTAAATAGAGAAAATAGAATTTTCTATTGGATCAAACCCAAAAACCCGCAAACCATTACAACACCCTTCCCGCGTATATTTCCTCGCACGTAAATTAAGGAAATAGCAGCAGCAGCTTACCCCACGTAAAATAGTCAACAGCAAACCGCTCTCCACACCGCGTATACTCCTCCACGCGTAAAACGCAGCAGCAGCAGTGTCAAAACCACCGCCTATTTTACACCGCGTAAACTCTTCCTTTCACAACGCGTAAAACCCAAACCATAACCATTAGGAGAAGAAAATATTAGCAGCAGAAGCAAAATCCAATTTTTGCTTTGCTTTCCCACACATGTAAGCTCCTCATTCCACCACTCCTTAACATTATTATTACTAAACACCCCCAGCCGAAACCTAAACCAATGAGAGGAAACAACAGCAACAGCAGTAGTTTCTTAATCACTAAGTCACCCCACCGCCTTTCTCCTCCTATATATATTATAACTCTCCTAAAAATCTAATTCCACTTCTTACACCAAAGCTTAAACACTGTTGTGGACATTTGCACTATACAGAACTGGCTCGGCAAGTATACCTTGCCACAGTACTCTTATTTATATACCAAATGATGCATGATTCTATTTTATTTATGTATTTGCATTGGACCTTGTTTATGAGACCACCCCAGTATTATGGAGCATTATTTGGTTCTTTGGCCGTGACACAGTTTTACACGAGTTGTGAGTTTCATATAGATCCTGGACTACGTATTGGGTTGGCCGCCTGTACGTAAGAGTCGTGCGTTAGGGATGACTGCTGATAGAAACTTTGTATGCTAGTAGACCCGGCAGTTATTAGAGGTTGTATCGTGTCATGGATATGGCATGCTTAGAGCATGGGGTGGGGAGAACAATAAGTAAAGCGTTTGGGCTCCTTTGCACTTTTCTCCTGTACGCCCGGATTCTCCACCGGAGAAACGGGTGATGATGACCACTATATATTACTGGCGGCCTTTGCCGTTCAAAAGACGACATGCTTTGAGGCTCCTGATTCTCCGAGAGGGTCACGCCAATCCTATATTTTTAGCTAGATAGCCCACTTGGTGGAAAGTTGTTCTCAAACTGCATTCACTTAGACGGTTAGGCGACCCATTGGATGTTTATATTTCAGTACTTATTGCCATATTTTTATGTATCTTGTTACGTCCCTCTGAGGACCTGGTCCCTTTCTAGATATGGACGAGCAGGAGTACCCACAGGAGTACGGACCGGGACCTGACTCTACGTACCTGACTGAGGAGATCCTACCCTCAGAGTATTTATGATTTATCGACGGTGTTTAGATATTTTGCTACTTCAGGATAGTCGTTTGGTAGTGAATTTGTTTCCACGCGACTATCAGACTTGATACTCATTTTGGATATCCAGTTATTATTCAGCTTTTATTTCTACTGATTATTTGTGTTGTGGATGAGACATAGATTTTGTGTGACTTGTTATGACAGTATATTACCACTGATGGATTGCATATTCATATACAGCGTACGTGTGTATATGATTTCCATATATTGGAGTTCGTATACATACGGCTGGACGTGTTACGTATTCCTAGTCCTACGTATTTTGGGACTGGGGTATGACATATTTTTGGTGGTGGCCCATGCAGGTCCAGAATATATTGTCTTGGTTACGTAACTGTACCAAACAAGCCTGCGTATAGGAATAGAGTATAAGGATCTCATCCATACTTGACTGAAACCTCATTCTTCCTTAAGTTTTATGCCAGGAACCCTTTACGCTGAGACTAGAGACCTCTATTTTTAACCAAGTTGTTGGCGTAAAAACCAAACTATGCAGAAGATTGTTTACTTTACGCTGTAATTATAAACAAATGCTACCCACGTTCCCTTAGTCTTCCTAATCTGTGTACAATACGTTATACAAGTCACATAGGTAACTGCCCCAGCGTATACTTGATGGTTCCTGAAACCAGCGTAAATAGCTTGATTAGGCGTAAAATGTAAGGATGATGAAGAGAGCGTATTACCACAGTCCTAGTTTTAGTTTTCCCAATCATGACCAATTAAGAACCAAATCTCGTGCATTAAATGCAGAGATATGCCTCGAGCCCTGTGCAGAAATAGCTTTTGACTTAGTGTCTGATTTTGTTTTATCTTGAGCGTAAAACTCATTCCTGTAGATAGCGTATTCAGAAGCCTTAAACTTTTCTTCCTTATTGGATGCGTAAAAATGACTTGTATCAGATATACCACTAGACGACAACCTGGGTCCCTGTGCAAAATTATCATCACAACCGTCCTCTCGATCATCGTGCAGTACTTTTGTCAGATGTCAGGATCACTGATTTGACTGACAAATTCGTTCGAGAAAAAACAAAAAGTTCCTCGAACAACTTTATGCTACAACGTATGTTAGATTTTTACGCGCAGAGTTTATGCATCAGATTTTACGCACAGATCTTTTCGCGCAAGCTTTACGCAGAAAGTATAGCAAGACTTTTCAAACAGATTTTATGCAGCATATCTTTTACACAGCCAATCTTATACACACAGACTTTATGTATGGAAACTTTTACGCAGACTTTTTCTCAGACAGTTTTAAAGCTCTATTTTACGCTGACTTCATTGAATCTCTACTTTATGCGGATATTTCTGAACCCATGTTTTATGCCGACAAATTTTACATCTCTGTTTGATTCATGTACTTCTTCTAAATGTGGTGTACATCACCTGCAGAGAAATGGATATGCAGAAGGGATGTACTGTCACCGATGGTGACACAACTCCTGGAATCAATGGTCAGACTCAAGAAGGGACCTCAACGAATCTTAGACTTTCAGGACCAGATGGACAGATTCACAATCCAGTTCCATCTGACTTTCCTGTTCTATCAAATGGGAACCTCCCAGCCTCATCAACACCACAGGACGGTCAGGCTCAACTGTTCCAATTCTTCCAGATGATAATGAAGGAACAACAACAACAAGCCACCACACTAGCAGCAGAACAGAGACAAGAGTTTCTAGCAGCACTTGAAAGGATGGCTGCAAAGACTACTATGCCAGCTCAAGCACTAGCTCTAGTACCTCGAGCTAGAGTTGGTTCAGTAAAAGACTTTGTACAGATGGGTCCAAGGCCGTACAAAGGCATTGAGAGCCCAGAAGAAACTACCAACTGGATCACCCACACTCGAAAGTTATTAGAAGCATCACAGCTACCTACAGAGCTGTGGATGACAGGTGTGAGAACGCTTCTAGATGGTAATACTCATCACTGGTGGGAATCCATGGAGCGCAAGCTGGGTACTTACCAGACATGGGAGCAATTCCTGGATTGCTTTGAAAGAAAGTACTTTCCGGACACCGTCAGAGATGCATTGTACGACCAGTTTCTCCAACTGGAGCAGAAAAACCAAACAGTGGACGAGTATGATGCTGAGTTTAGTCGCCTCAGTAAATATGGTACTGCCTTGATACCAGATGACTTAGCCAAAGCTAAGAGGTTTTATCGTAGACTGACTCAGGAGCTCCAACACTACACTAGCTCCCAGTCCCGAATCTCTTATGCCGAGTTACTGACAGAAGCCAGATTGCAAGAAACCATCAGTAAAGGAAAAGGAAGTCAGCTGAGGACACAACAAGGACCGGCAAGGACACAACAAGGAGGACATATCAGACGTCTTTTAGCTCAGCAACAGCAGTACCAACACAGAGCAGGACCATACCAGATCCCAGAGAAACTCCAATACAATTATTGTGGGAGACGCGGGCACATCTCAAGGGACTGTCGGGTCCGTTTGGGACAATGTATGAGATGTGGTTCCGGACAGCATATATTGAAAGACTGTCCTATACAACAAGCATCGACACTTCCACCGCCAGCACAAAGGCTAGCACTTCCAGCACCCAAGCCAGCTCAACAAATGATGAGACCAGGAGCACCTCGACCTCCAGCAGCAGGGGGATTTCAGCGAGGACCACCGCTACCTACCCAGGAGGATCAATTCACAAGGGCTAGACAGGGACAAGCACAAGCACAGAAGAACGGATAAGCTTTTGCAATGGAAGTGGATGACATGAATCATGAGATTGATGTCATAGCAGGTATCACTCTTATTTTTGCTTTTCCTGCTGTGACATTGTTTAATACGGGAGCCACCCACTTATTCATATCATCTAGTTTTATTGCCAAATACAACATTACCTCCACACCTTTACCTAGTTGTATTAGAATTCTTACCGGGGGAGGAGTTATACCTATTAGTAGAAATTGTAGATCTTGTCCTATAGTGATACATGATAGAGAGATGAACGGCCGACTCTTAGTCCTTCCTATGCCAACTTTTAATATTGTGCTTGGAATGGACTGGCTAAGCAAGTACCACGCTTTCTTCGATTCCTTTGGAGGAAGCATTCTTTTTAAGGTACCAGGTCAGCCTGAACTTGAGTTTGCACGAGGATCCACCGAAATCTTTGATGGTATGCAGCTCGCGATGGACAATGTTGTCTATCATCCTATTATTTCAGAATTTCCAGACGTCTTTCCAGAAGAATTACCAGGACTACCCCCAGATAGAGACGTAGAGTTCTCAATTGAATTAACACCGGGAGCAGCACCCATAGCATCACATGTTTATAGACTGGCAAAGAAGGAGATGGATGAACTGAAGACACAATTGAAAGAACTAGAAGAGAAAGGTTTCATCCGACCCAGTACATCACCCTGTGGAGCACCAGTGTTGTTTGTACCAAAGAAAGATGGGTCAGTACGTATGTGTATTGACTATAGAGCCTTGAATACAGTGACAGTGAAGAATAAATATCCATTACCATGCATTGATTACCTATTTGATCAGCTTAGTGGAGCCAAGATGTTCTCAAAGATAGATTTGAGATCGGAATATCACCAGGTGAAGGTACGGAAGGAGGACATCCAGAAGACCGCATTCCGGATAAGATATGGGCACTACGAGTTTCTGGTCATGCCATTTGGATTGACCAATGCTCCAGCTATCTTTATGGACTTAATGAATCGAGTCTTCCATCAGTATTTGGACCAGTTCGTGGTTGTCTTTATAGATGATATACTTGTCTATTCAAAGAGCCACGAGGAGCACGAGAAGCACCTGCGAATTGTGCTAGAGACCTTGAGGAGAGAGCAGCTATATGCAAAGCTTAGTAAATGTGAGTTCTTCTTGAACAGAGTCTCATTTCTTGGACATGTTGTTACAGGAGATGGTATTTCTGTTGATCCAGAAAAGATCTCGGCAGTCGAGACATGGCCTGTTCCTAAATCAGCAGCAGAAGTGAGAAGTTTTCTTGGACTTGCGGGATATTACCGACGGTTCGTGGAGAACTTCTCAAGGATAGCAACACCTATGACTCGGTTGACTTGCAAAGATCAAGAGTTCATATGGACCAACGAGTGTCAAGCCGCTTTCGAGGAGTTAAAGAAGCGACTGACTTCAGCACCAGTATTAACTATTCCATCAGGATCAGGAGGCTATGTGATCTACAGTGACGCATCAGGAAAATGTTTGGGATGCATATTGATGCATCATGGCAAGGTGATTGCATATACATCTAGGCAATTACGAGTACATGAGAAGAATTATTCAACTCATGACTTGGAACTTGCAGCAGTTGTATTTGCTCTAAAGCTATGGAGACATTACTTATATGGGGAACGAGTGAAAATATATACAAACCACAAAAGTCTCAAGTATGTCTTCACACAGAAGGAGTTAAATATGAGGCAACGTCGATGGCTCGAGTTGATGAAAGATTTTGAGATAGAGCTATATTATCATCCAGGCAAGGCTAGCGTTGTAGCAGACGCATTAAGCCGGAAGCCAACAGTATACTACTTGACGACACAAAGAGAATTATTGAAGGACTTGCAATGTCTTGGCATTGAAGTAATATTATCCGGAGCAAACGGAACACTAGCCAATTTGCAAGTACAATCATCACTAGTAGAGAGAATCAAGGCAGCATTGTCTACAGACGCCAGATTTAGAATATTAAAGGAAAGAACAGAGGCCGGGGAGAAGACAGGACTACGCATCCATGATGATGGGACATTACGATGTGGTGATCATCTTTATGTTCCAAATGGAGAAATTCGACAGGAGCTGATGACAGAAGCACATAGTTCGATATATTCTATTCATCCTAGGGGCACTAAAATGTATCGTGATTTACGACAGCACTTTTGGTGGCATGGAATGAAAAGAGAGATAGCTCGTTTTGTAGCTAAATGTTTAATATGTCAGCAAGTAAAGGCGGAGCACCAGAGAACAGCAGGGTTATTACAACCACTCCCGATTCCAGAGTGGAAGTGGGAATACATCACTATGGACTTCGTCACGGGTTTTCCCAAAAGCCCAAGTGGTAGAGATGCAGTATGGGTAATAGTGGACCGACTCACCAAGTCAGCCCATTTCTTGCCTTTTAGAGTTGGCCAATCTACAGAAGCTTTGGCTGACTTATATATGAGGCAGATCGTGAGGTTACACGACGTACCCGTCAGCATCGTATCAGACAGGGATTCTCGTTTTATATCGCACTTTTGGAGGAGCATGCAAGAGAGTTTTGGAACTCGTCTAAAGTTCAGTACATCTTATCACCCACAGACAGATGGGCAATCAGAACGTACTATTCAAACATTGGAGGATATGTTGAGTGCTTGTATATTAGACTTTGGGGGATCATGGGAGGACCACTACACCTTGTGGAATTTTTTTATAACAATAGCTATCAAGCGAGCATCCAGATGGCTCCGTTTGAAGCATTGTATGGAAGAAAGTGTAGGTCCCCTGTATGTTGGAGTGACGTGGGAGAACGTCAGATTCTGGGACCAGAATTAGTGGTCAATACCGTAGAGACAGTTAAAAAGATACAAAGACACTTGCGGGCAGCGCAAGACAGGCAGAAACAGTGGGCAGATCTTCATCGTCGTCCCTTGGAATTCAAATAGGGCGATCATGTCTTTTTAAGGATATCACCTACCAGAGGTACTATTCGATTCGGAGGGCGCGACAAGTTGAGTCCAAGGTATATTGGACCATTTGACGTGCTAGAGAGAGTGGGAGAAGTAGCGTATCGACTTGCACTACCACCTTCACTTGAGGGAGTACATGATGTATTCCATGTGTCACAACTCAGGCAATATGTGGCAGACAACAGTCATGTTCTAGATCATTCGAAGATCACCATTGGGCCGAGCTTGTCATATCAAGAGCAACCTATGGGAATTCTCGATCGTCGAGAGAAAGTATTAAGGAACCAGTCTATTCCCTTGGTCCGCATAGCATTGAAGCATGGTTCGCCAGGAGAATCTACTTGGGAGCGCGAGGACGACATGCGCCAACGTTTTTCGAACCTATTCATTGACCAAGGTATAAATTTACTTATTAAATTATATCTCTTACAAATCTTGACTTTCTACCGTGGCTTAGTTTTAATTTCGAGGACAAAATTTTTTATAAGTTGGGTAGAATGTAAGAACCCTAATTCTGAAAATCGTATTCTATATTATTAATTATGTAATTTATTTATTATTAGTAATTATGAGCTAAATAGAGAAAATATAATTTCCTATTGGATCAAACCCAAAAATCCGCAAACCATTACACCACCCTTTCCGCGTATATTTCTTCGCGCGTAAATTAAGAAAATAGCAGCAGCAGCTTACCCCGCGTAAAACAGTCAACAGCAAACCGCTCACCACACCGCGTATACTCCTCCACGCGTAAAATGCAGCAGCAGCAGTGTCAAAACCACCGCCTATTTTACACCGCGTAAACTCTTCCTTTCACCGCGCGTAAAATCCAAACCATAACCATTAGGAGAAGAAAATATCTGCAGCAGAAGCAAAACCCAATTTTTGCTTTGCTTTCCCACACGTGTAAGCTCCTCATTCCACCACTCCTTAACACTATTATTACTAAACATCCCCAGCCGAAACTTAAACCAATGAGAGGAAACAACAGCAACAACAGTAGTTTCTTAATCACTAAGTCACCACACCGCCTTTCTCCTCCTATATATATTATAACTCTCCTAAAAATCTAATTCCACTTCTTACACCAAAGCTTAAACACTGTTGTGGACATTTGCACTATACAGAACTTGCTCGGCAAGTATACCTTGCCACAGTACTCTTATTTACATTCCAAATGATGCATGATTCTATTTTATTTATGTATTTGCATTGGACCTTGTTTATGAGACCACCCCAGTATTATGGAGCATTATTTGGTTCTTTGGCCGTGACACAGTTTTACACGAGTTGTAAGTCTCATATAGATCCCGGACTACGTATTGGGTTGGCCGCCTGTACGTAAGAGCCGTGCGTTAGGGATGACTGCTGATAGAAACTTTGTATGCTAGTAGACCCGGCAGTTATTAGAGGTTGTATCGTGTCATGGATATGGCATGCTTAGAGCATGGGGTGGGGAGAACAATAAGTAAAGCGTTTGGGCTCCTTTGCACTTTTCTCCTGTACGCCCGGATTCTCCACCGGAGAAACGGGTGATGATGACCACTATATATTACTGGCGGCCTCTGCCGTTCAAAAGACGACATGCTTTGAGGCTCTTGATTCTCCGAGAGGGTCACGCCAATCCTATATTTTTAGCCAGATAGCCCACTTGGTGGAAAGTTGTTCTCAAACTGCATTCACTTAGACGGTTAGGCGACCCATTGGATGTTTATATTTCAGTACTTATTGGCATATTTTTATGTATCTTGTTACGTCCCTCTGAGGACCTGGTCCCTTTCCAGATATGGACAAGCAGGAGTACCCACAGGAGTACGGACCGGGACATGACTCTACGTACCTGACTGAGGAGATCCTACCCTCAAAGTATCTGTGATTTATCGACGGTGTTTAGATATTTTGCTACTTCAGGATAGTCGTTTGGTAGTGGATTTGTTTCCACCCGACTATCAGACTTGATACTCATTTTGGATATCCAGTTATTATTCAGATTTTATTCCTACTGATTATTTGTGCTGTGGATGAGACATAGATTTTGTGTGACTTGTTATGACAGTATATTACCACTGATGGATTGCATATTCATATACAACGTACGTGTGTATATGATTTTCACATATTGGAGTTCGTATACATACGGCTGGGCGTGTTACGTATTGCTAGTCCTACGTATTTTGGGACTTGGGCGTGACAAGAAGGCCAAAGGGTTGTCAAAGGAAATGTTCATCAAGGAGATTCTGTGAGACATATCTATGAAAAAAATTATGCTTTGCTCGTAGGCTCGATCTTCAAGATAGTTGAAGAAGATATGTTTCGTGAGTCGTCTGTTCCGTTCAGGAAGATCATCACAGGATTGACGAGTATTTCTATTGTGTAATCTTCTTCTTTTTCTTTCAGATTGGTGAGAGATGGATTCTTTGGACAAATAAACTAATTAATATTATAATCAAACTTTGTATTAGCGTATATATAGATTGAGAGAGTAAAAATTATGATTTGTTATCTTCAAGTGGATGCTGGTGTCAATTTTTCAACATTTATTTCTCATGTCGGTATAATTTTAAAAAAATAGCTTCAGACACTATAAGCAATCAAAATTTTAGAGCGTTAAAATTATATCGAATGTTGAGAAATATATATTTATGTTTTCACAAAACTCTCGTCATATTACGCAACTCACTCTTCTCATATAGCATAAATAAACCTAAAGAAACCTGATAGTTGACATGAGCATTTAGATCCGAGTGTTTGGGAATAGTGATGCAAAGAAACCAATCATACAATTGATATGTTCACCAACACATGTACCATTTTTCTTTGAATTGTATTATTGATCAACCTACCGATCTACCAACCAATCTACGGAATAAGAGAATGACGTTGGTCAAATTTCAGATTAGGTTAACATTAGAAGTTTGTTAAAATATTTGGGGCTCTCTCTTATGAGGAAGAATTCATTGAATAAGTCAATTCATAAAACATGGGTAACATAAATCTATAATCCGAAAATTGCCAGTGAATTTCAATTCAAATTTGTGTATTAAAAAAAAGTAACTACTGAAAATTGTTCATTTAATGGATGAACAGATGTGTAATTATGTGTTCAAGTAAATTTATCTCTCGAGACTTAAATTAGTTATAAACTTATACGTACAACTTTCCTTCGCTCTACAAAATTGAATTATTGTGTTAATACGTGTCAAGTAAATTTAACTCTCAAATATACAAAGTTGCTGCACAATTTGAATTTATCTACTCACTAAAGTTTGGAGGATAATCTTCTCTACAAATGAAAATACAATGATTCTCACAATTAATGCCAAAATGATCTTGAACCAAATTCATTGGAGTGTATTGTCAACCAAACCATACTAATTTCGGTATAGAATCTGTGATTCTCAATTCAATGAATTCAAATTCATGGTAACGAATCATGAAGTTATATGAAGTTTAACTTTAGGCCCATTCTATCAGGAAAAAAAAAAAAAAAATTAGGACCAGCAACATAAAATTATTTGAAAACTATGAAGTTCGTTTTGAATTGGCACAAAAATACTTATTTGCTAGGAACTAGAATTAGAAAATTAGAAGAAAAAAATGGTAAAATATTGTCATTAAAATAATATAAATGTGGACCTATATTAATTGGTTTGGACAACTTTCGTAAATAAAAAATAAAGAATTAATTATCGAAATGGTACACGAGAAATGCAGTATTTGCCATTTTGGTAATCGAACTTTTTTTTTCGGTCGAAATGGTGCATGATTTGCATTTTGGCCCAATTGGTACCTGAAGCAAATTTTGTTGGTATTTTTGGATAAAAATCGATAAAAATGGACATGTGATTGTCACTTTTAATGGTTGTTTTGTCAAGTTTTTGGTTTTGGACTACTATTTTTAACGATTTCTAACTATTTTTCATCCAAACAATTTTCTCCCAACACTAATATTCTTCTGAAATGATAGTCCAAAATTCAAAACTTACAAAAAAAAAAAGCCATTAAAAATAGCCAAAAGAACACATTAAAATGCTCACGTGTTGGATAGGCTTAAGCCCACAAAATTAAACTACACAATAAATAAATTGAGTACTTTGAACAAAGGACAGCGGTCTTTCGTATCCCATATGGGACTAAAATATATCCCTCCTTATTGAATCATATTAGCAACTTAGATGTTACTCCAAAACAAGTGACACCCCCAACATATTCCTTCTCAAATCCGAAAAGTTTTTTATCCCGAAGACAACAAGTGGTAAACTGTGACTAATCCAAAGAGCATTTAAATTCGTCGAGCCTTGACTGAAAAGTTGGTAACTGTAATTTTCGCAAACATTGAGCTATGACTTGTAAGTTGTTCACATTGTTAAGTCAGATTTCTCTTTGGGAAGATATTATTCTGACTTTCCCGTCAGCAAAAACATTTGTCTCGTCTGTGAGCTATATGACAATAATTTCGAGCGAGCACACGTCGACTATGCAATAATTGTGCCCATCGATATATCATTGAAAGTAGGTAATGCTGTATAGACGATTTGATTGATGTTAACATGAAAGGGATCCTCAAATAGAAGTCGCGAGCTTGTAAGAAAATTTGTACACTACATATTGTTCAAGTCAGCGGAGAACGAAGTTGGATGTTGTTGGTTGGTGCATATCCACTTCTGGTTCTTTTAGTTAGAGGCCAAATTTCTCTCTTTGAGCCATGCTTTAGGACCAGCCCAATTTCTTGTTCGTGTCAAATCATTTAATTTCCGCTTCACAATTATTGTGGGGGGACAAAAAAATCACCCTCTAATTTTATTTTATTTTTTCATGCTTTTTTCTTCCTCCTAAATATGAGAACGAAATCACAAGTGTCCCGTCGTTCCCAACAGTATATATATATATATATATATATATATATATATATATATATATATATATATATATATATCAACAATATCAAAAAATAAAATATATGTTATATGTGAATTTACTAGTGTTGGAAAAAACAAGACCTTTTCCGTCTTTGTGATGAGATGAGAATATAAAATAGAAATGGAAGAGAAGCAAAAAATAAGAGAGATACACACACACAAGATTTACCGAGGTTCGGCTCAATTTGAGCCTACGTCCTCACCCGCTCCTTCTTCGCCTTTTTCACTATAATCAAATGAAAGATTACAAAGAGCTCTCCTCTCAAGTTGGTACAACTTCACTTGAGGATCACTATCTCTCAAACTCACTTGAAAAGAATTACAAGTGTGAGGATTACAAGTTGTGTTCTAACCTTCACCATCTCCCCTCTATTTATAAGGAGGATAAGCCTCTTGGGTACACCACTCTATGTATGGAGAAGTCCAAAGGGCAGCCCTTTCATCTCCCAAGATTAGTCCTTCCATCTTCCAATGCATGGAGAAAGGCAATACATCATTATTGCATGCAAGATGAATACATGCAGAATATGAACAGATAGCCTACTTTCGAGAGCCATAACTTCTTCAATACACCTCAGAATGATCTGGTTCAAAGCTGGAAAGAAAGAGAAAACTTTTTCCAACAACTTTCGCGTTGAAGACCGAGCCTAATTATGCCTGCAACAGCTCCGAAAATGGCTCCCAAAACTGTATCTAGTCACAGAAACTGCACCCAGAAAAATGGCTAAGTACTTGGCCGAACCCAACCATGGGTGACCGATTTTCATGGATCAAATCCATATTGGTTCATCATGGGGATGGACCCCGTTCCCATCAATCTCCCCCTCCATCCACATGAGGAGAGAGGTTTTCAAACAGTAGTCATACCTGCCTTCCTTCGGCAGAAGTCATGCTTCTCTTTTGGTAGAGGCTTCGTCATCATGTCCGACGGATTTTGGCTTGTATCAACCTTCTTAATGTGCATCAGTTGATTCTCCAAAGCATCTCGGATCCAGTGATGGCGTACGTCGATGTGCTTTGTCCTTGAGTGATATGTAGCGTTCCTACTCAAGTCGATGGCGCTCTGACTGTCACAGTAAAGAGTGTACTTCTCTTGCTTGAGCGATAACTCCTTTAGGAAGTTCTTCATCCACAAGAGCTCCTTGCTAGCTTCTGTGGCAGCGATATATTCAGCTTCTGTGGTGGATAGAGCGATACACTTTTGCAGCTTTGATTGCCATGATACGGCTCCCCCTGCAAAGATAAATAAGTATCCAGATGTGGACTTTCTTTTGTCCAAGTCACCTGCCATATCAGAATCAGTGAAACCCTCCAAGATAGGTCTGCCATCTCCAAAACATAAAGAATATTTAGAAGTTCCTCTAAGATATCTTAGGATCCATTTTACTGCTTCCCAATGTTCTTTACCCGGATTGGCAAGAAAACGGCTTACCACACCAACTGCATGTGCTATGTCGGGTCTTGTACAAACCATGGAGTACATCAAGCTTCCGACGGCTGAGGCAAATGGAATGCTCCTCATCTCCTCCTTCTCCTTCTCTCTTGAAGGACTTTGTTGTGAGCTTAGCTTAAAATGAGCTGCTAGCGGTGTGCTGACCGGCTTGGAGTTCAACATATTAAACTTCTCCAGAACACGTTCAATGTATCTTTCTTGCGATAGCCACAACTTTTTCGCATTTCTGTCCCGAGAGATTTTCATTCCCAATATATGTTGTGCCGCTCCTAAGTCCTTCATGTCAAAGGACTTGCTCAGCTCTTTCTTCAACCTGTCAATTTTAGACATATCTTTTCCAACAACAAGCATATCGTCAACATATAGAGAGAGAATAATGAAATCATCATCAGAGAACTTTTGGATATAAACACAATGATCTGCAGATGTTCTTTTATACCCATGGTCAAGCATAAAAGAATCAAACCTTTTATACCACTGTCGCGGTGCCTGCTTGAGCCCGTACAAGCTTTTCTTTAATTTGCAAACCAACTGTTCTTTGCCTTTTACCTTGAAACCCTCTGGCTGCTCCATATAGATTTTCTCTGCCAAATCACCATGGAGGAATGCAGTCTTCACATCTAACTGCTCAACTTCAAGATCTTGAGAAGCGACAAGACCAAGAATAACCCGAATAGAAGACATCTTTACAACAGATGAAAATATTTCTTCATAATCAATACCTTGCTTCTGACTAAAACCTTTCACCACGAGGCGAGCTTTGTACTTGACTTGGTCATTTCCTTCATTCTTGATTTTGAACACCCATTTGTTCTTCAAGGCTTTTCTGTTCTTCGGTAGCTCCACCAAGTCATAAGTGTGGTTCTTATGCAAGGAATCCATCTCCTCTTGCATGGCTTTCTTCCACTTGGTATGATCTTCATGTACTTGTGCTTCATGGAAACTTTCTGGTTCACCTGCATCTGTCACCATAGTATATTCCGAAGTAGGATATCTGGTTGAGGGTTGTCGATCTCTATCCGACCGTCTCAACTGAGGTGCTTGTAGCTGATCCATATGAGGTGGCTCTGCATGTTCATGCTCCCCCTGATCAAAACCTGGGGAACCTGTAATTTCTTCTTCTTCCTGCACATCTTAAAAATCATTATTTTCTAACATAGGATAAGGTAAAACAACCGGTGTGGAGATTGGATCTGGGACGATGTGAGTATTTTGTGGCTCCTCTTCTTTTTCAAAATCAGTAAGTGTTTTATCTTCACAAAATACAACATCCCTGCTCCTTACAATTTTCTTGTTTTTAGGATCCCACAACCTATATCCAAATTCATCATTTCCATATCCCAAGAAGATGCATGGAATGGATTTGTCATCAAGTTTTGTTCTTTTCTCCTTAGATACATGCACAAATGCTTTGCACCCGAACACACGCAAGTGGGAATAGGAAATATCCTTTCCACTCTAAACCCTTTCAGGAATATCTCCATCCAAAGGAACTGAGGGGGACAAATTTATCAAGTAGCAGGCTGTTCGTACTGCTTCTCCCTAAAATATTTTTGGTAATTTAGCTAAGGATAACATACTCCTTATTCTTTCCACAATTGTGCGGTTCATTCTTTCTGCAATCCCATTGTGTTGTGGTGTGTGTGGGACAGACTTTTGGTGTCTAATGCCATATTTAGAGCAATAGTCTTCAAACATCCTTGAAGTATACTCACCACCATTATCCGTGTGAATACACTTCAAGAGCTTTCCGGTTTCTCTTTCAACTTTGGTATGAAAATCTTTGAAAACTTCAAAGACTTGATCTTTGGCTTTTAGGACATACACCCATACTTTTCTAGATGCATCATCAATGAAGGTCACAAAGTAGGAGGCACCACTAAAGGTTTTTACATTTATGGGTCCGCATACGTCCGAGTAGACTAAGTCCAATATGCCGGTTTCCTTTTTGTTATAGTTTTTAACAAAAGCTACCCGATGTTGTTTTCCAATTAAGCAATGATCACAGTGGGATAATGATATACCTTGCATGGATGGAAGTAGTTGCCGCCTTGCGAGAGTTTGTAGTCCTTTCTCGCTCATGTGGCCAAGCCGCTTGTGCCACAAATCCATAGAGGTACCTTCCACTGTTCCAAGTCCATCATTCTCCAAGTGAAATTGAGTTTTGTAGAGAGTGCAACACTTCTTTCCTCTCGCAAGTACAAGTGAACCTTTGGTAAGCTTCCAACATCCTTTATCAAAGTTGCTTGTGTATCCTTCTTCATCAAGCTTGCCGGTGGAGAGAAGATTAAGACGAAGATCGGGCACAAATCTAACATCTTTTAGAACCATCTTTGTTCCAATGTTAGTGGTAACACAAATATTTCCAATGCCAAGAATTTGAGAAGAGTTTTTGTTACCCATTTTTACCGTCCCAAGGTTACCTTCACGAAGCGAAGTGAAGTAGTCCTTCCGGGGAGTAAGTAAACCCCCTGATTTTTCAAAATTTTCAAAACTGGATTTTTCACAATTTTCTAGAATTTTCTGGGAATTTTCTGTAAATTAAAAATAGGATTTTAATTATTCAATAATTTTTAAATGATAATAAATGATATTAAAATATTATAGAAATAATATTTTTGGATGTAAATTGAAAAACTGGACTTAGGGCAATTTTTCTGGAATTTATTGGGCCCCAGACCTATTTTAAAATACCTAAAAACATTTATTATTAATTATTTAATTAATTAATAATTTATTTATTAATTTTTAATAAATAAAACCAAAATCCCTAGCCCACCGGCCCGGCCCAATCCCTCGGTCCACCGGCCCAGCCCACCCGTATAGCTAGCGGGTCGGGTCGGGTCCGCCCGACCGAACCCGACCCGCCCAAACCCGCAGACCCGCCCGCGGCCCAGCACTCCACGACCCGACTCGGCCCCCGCCGCGCCCGAGTCTTCCGCCGCACGTTCCGGCCACCCCGCCCGCCTCGGCCGGCCACGTCGGCCCCTCCTCCGCTCCGCCCGGACCACCACCCACGTCTCGCCACGCCGCCCCGTCCGCCCCATCTCTCCGCCTCCTCCGCCCGCTCGACCCCTATATAATCCTCCCTCTCCCCTACCTCTCCGGTCACCCCCTCCGATCCGCCACCGCCCCCGCTCCGTCGACCTCCGTCCGCAGCCTCCACCCGCCGCGACGCTGCGCCTCCGCCGTGCCGTCCCAGCCATCCCGCTGTCCTCCTCTTCCCTCCACCGCAGTCGACAGCAGCAGCCAGAAGCAGCGGCGCCGCCTCCGGCCGCCGCAGCGCCGACGAGCCCGGCCGCCGCCTCGCCGCGCTGCCACCGGCCTCCTCCGCCTCAGCCTGGCCGCCCAGCCGCCGCCCTCCGCCGTATCAGAGCCGAAACCCTAGCCCTAACCCTAGAATCCTGTATCCGACACGTGTCGGACACGTGTCGGACACGATTCGCCCCCGGTTTTTCGGGTCCCCTTCAGGTGCGTGTAACTTCTTGCTCGTAGCTCCGTTTTCGATTCCACAAATTGCGTTGCGAAGCCTGTATGACCCTCTCGGTGCCCGGACAAACCGTTTGGGGCATCGCGTCCTGTGGTGATCGCACACCGCGATCCAAAAACAGAAAAAAACCAGACCCTGTTTCACCCCGGAACTGAGTACGCCCCGCCAAACGGGACGACTTGGTCGCGCGCGGTCTTCACAGATACGTGCGCATCGTCGATACGGACGTGTGGGATTTCGCGGAAGCTGATTCGGGTGTGCGTGCACACCGGAATCAACACGTATCCGCGGACATCGCCCCGTATCCGTACTTTCTGGAACGCGCCCTAACTTTGTGTACACACGTCGGATTGAGACGAAACTTGCGCCATCGGACTCGTAGCGATACGCTGGTCCTGTGGGTCAAGTTTGGTTCGATTCTGAGAACGTTGACGAAATCGCGTGTCGTGGGCCCCACAGGCCCCGCTCGACGGACGATTTTGTGATCGGCTCATCGGAATCCAATTCTGGAAGTTCCGTTGGGTTCGTATCATCGTTCCTGACCTGTTGACACTAAGTTTGGTGAATTTGGAGACCTTTGACCCGGACACGTTTTTCGGTACAAAGCGGGCCCACATGTGGACCCCGTTTTGACCCGAAACTGTCGTTTCTGCCCTTGTCTCCAAACTGGACTCAAGGACAGGCGTTTCTAGCTGATTGATATTTCTGGATCTGATGGTGATGTTTGTTTCAGCAACCGGAATATCGCCTGCGAATTCAGCTGAAGTCAGAACTGCAAACAGAGCCGGAACCACAGGCAAGTGTACCTTGCCAAACTCTGCAGCTTGCTACTATTTTTCTTGACTTGTTTATACATCAGTGGGCAAGTAAAGCTTGCCAAATTTCAGTAATCCTTGTTATAGAACTTGCCTTAATTTAAATGCATATAAACCTGTTTAACTGTTAAAACCCAGGACCGAGTGGCGTACTTAGCGTCCGATTACCAGTCGGGTGCCAACTCCGTACGCGGAGTTGTATAACGTCACATAGAGATGGATATCGAGACCCGATAATTCCCGTACTTGTCTTATCAAGTACTCCAGAACCCAGGACACTTGACACTATTCATGAGACAGAGTCTTCCTGAGACATTCATGGTGATTCTGTATAGGATACAGGACTTGACAGAGATATTTTATAGACATTATGACTTGCTGCATTAGCTATAATCCCGCTGACATGGACATGAGACATTATGGTCATGATATGCGTGATTACATTGGGTGGGGAGAGACACACAGGCTACAGGTTGATGTTATATTATGCCGGCGTCTTAAGTCTCACTACGAGCTAGACAACTACATGATATCACTGCTACCGGCTCCCCGACACAGAGCTTGTAGTAGTTTCAGCCTGAGTTCTTGTACTGCTCTCATGTTGCATATCACTTAGCTGGTTATCTAGTTTACCCTATTGCTTATTTATTGCTGCACTGCATCTATTTTGGCTTGTATTTTCTGTACCTTGCTGTCCCCTGAGGACCTGGATCCGGATTATGTCCCCAGGTATAGCCGAAGAGATCCATCCAGAGATATACCGTACAGGAGCACTTCCAGGAGCTGTACCAGGACCGAAAGACGAGCTCGCACCAGAGGACTTCTCCTGAGCATTGGCCGTATGTAGTCATTTATTTCTATTTCCAGTTGTTTATTTCCTGTCTATTTGTATCTGTTGTACCAGACATATTCTCGGATTGTTTCCCGAGATATTTATTGAGATCAGCTTATTTTATTTGCATTACCCTGTCCTTATCTGTGTTTATCTGTTGTGGATGAGGATAGAATAACCCGTGACTTGTAACAATTGCCCTAATTCCTGTTAGACTACAGCTTAAGCATGCCCTGATGGATCCATTAAATTGGGTTGTCCATCGGTGCGTGCTGCTGACCATTGCTCACGTGTCCAGTCCCTCGATATTTTGGGACTGGGGCGTGACAGAGTAGCATGGTAGGAGGCACCAGAATCAATCACCCATTCCGAGTCTTGGCAAGTGAGATTTGTACAGTCTTCTTCACATGCCGAGAAAAGCACAATTTCATTGTCAATGGCAACGGCTGCACTTTCAGTCTTTTCTTGCTTCTCATTGGTCCTTCCTTCCTTTTGTTCTCGCTTGAGCTTGCGGCATTCCCGTTTTATGTGTCCACTCTTCCCGCAGTGATAGCAACTGATGTCCTTTCTAGCCTTTGATTTCCCTCTTGACTTGTCACGATTCTGAGGATATCGGCTTTTGCTCCTCCCCCTATTCTCGGTAACAAGAGCATGAGAATAGGAGGATCCGGATGACTTTCTTCGAATTTCTTCATTCAAGAGGCTTCTTGTAACTTGGTTCATGGATACAACTCCGTCAGGTGCTGAGTTGCTAAGAGACACCACCAGAGTCTCCCAACTGTCTGGCAACGAGCTAAGCAAGAGAAGGGCTTGAAGCTCGTCGTCCAACACCATCTTCATGGCTACAAGTTGATTCACAATACTTTGAATTTTATTTAGATGTTCAGATATAGAGTCACCTTCTTTGAACTTGAGATTGACAAGCTTCCGAATCAAGAAAGCTTTGTTGCCGGCGGTCTTCCTCTCGTAGAGATCTTCAAGTTTCTTCCACAAGCTATTCGCCGAAGTCTCATTTGACACATGGTGGAATACGGTGTCATCCACCCATTGTCGAATGGTGCCAATGGTCTTCCGGTCGAGCTTCTTCCAATCTTCTGTCGTCATAGACTCCGGCTTGGAAGATACTCCTTCAACCGGTGCATAGAGGTCCTTGCAATAGAGAAGGTCCATCATTTTCGCCTTCCATATCATCCAATTGCGGCCATTCAAGCTAATCATACGAACGCCGCCGATGGGAGTCTCCATCTTAACACAAGAAGATTAGCAACCTGGCTCTGATACCACTGTTGGGAAAAACAAGACCTTTCCCGTCTTTGTGATGAGATGAGAATATAAAATAGAAATGGAAGAGAAGCAAAAAATAAGAGAGATACACACACACAAGAATTACCGAGGTTCGGCTCAATTTGAGCCTACGTCCTCACCCGCTCCTTCTTCGCCTTTTTCACTATAATCAAATGAAAGATTACAAAGAGCTCTCCTCTCAAGTTGGTACAACTTCACTTGAGGATCACTATCTCTCAAACTCACTTGAAAAGAATTACAAGTGTGAGGATTACAAGTTGTGTTCTAACCTTCACCATCTCCCCTCTATTTATAAGAAGGATAAGCCTCTTGGGTACACCACTCTATGTATGGAGAAGTCCAAAGGGCAGCCCTTTCATCTCCCAAGATTAGTCCTTCCATCTTCCAATGCATGGAGAAAGGCAATACATCATTATTGCATGCAAGATGAATACATGCAGAATATGAACAGATAGCCTACTTTCGAGAGCCATAACTTCTTCAATACACCTCAGAATGATCTGGTTCAAA
This sequence comes from Iris macrosiphon, assembly GCA_036927795.1. Classification (NCBI taxonomy): domain Eukaryota; kingdom Viridiplantae; phylum Streptophyta; class Magnoliopsida; order Asparagales; family Iridaceae; genus Iris; species Iris macrosiphon. The sequence goes on along the minus strand of JAYESA010000003.1, from coordinate 124,149,231 downwards.
GCTGGAAAGAAAGAGAAAACTTTTTCCAACAACTTTCGCGTTGAAGACCGAGACTAATTATGCCTGCAACAGCTCCGAAAACGGCTCCCAAAACTGTATCTAGTCACAGAAACTGTACCCAGAAAAATGGCTAAGTACTTGGCCGAACCCAACCATGGGTGACCGATTTTCATGGATCAAATCCATATTGGTTCATCATGGGGATGGACCCCGTTCCCATCAACTAGTAGTATTATAATTCGACTTGAAACTGAGCCGTCTAAGTTGTTTCTATATACTCCATTAATTAATAAAAAATTAAAGTTTTACTCATCTTCTCATGTAGTTAAGAAAAAAAAAATCTTCTAAGGTTTGTTTGGATTGAGGGTTAAGAGAGCTAAGTGAGAAAAATTAAGAACCATGCTTGGTTTGAGGGTGGAGATTTAGGAGTGGGGGTTATAGAGGGTTAAGTGGGGGTATGTTTAACCCTCTTTTGTCTATTTTTTAACAACCCAAAATCGGGAGGTTAACGAGGGGGATTGAGGGATTTGGCTTAAAACGTCATAAATATTTCTTATTTGTCCTATAAAATATCATAAATTTTTTTCCTCATTTTTTCTTGCTTTCAACATGTTGCTCCGGAGTTTCCTCATTTGTGAAAAATACTTTGACGAGTTCTAGTTAAAATTTCAATCAAATTTAATTTTATGACATATGTAATAAAGATATTTTGGTAAGTATTCTATTTTTATTAGTCACTCTCTCACTCAAAACCTATAATCCAAAAAAGAGTTAATTAAACACATTCCACTTAACTCTCTCTCTCTCTCTCTCTCTCTCTCTCTCTCTCTCCAATCCAAGCAAAGTTATATGTATTGACTCTACTTTCCCTCACTTAACTTTTTTTTTACTTAATCCCACTTAACTCTGCTTATTTTTCTCCCTTAATCTAAGCAGGCCCCTAATGTTGCGTACCTAGTTAAAAAATAGCTAAAACTTCAATAACTACATGAATATATAATAACAAATTATAAAATATATATAATATTATATTAATAAAAAAATCTTCAAATTAATTAAAAAATATCTTAAGAGAGAGAGAGAGAGAGAGGGGCTCATCACCTATTAGGAGAGCCTTGATGGATGGAATGATTGCAATTGATTAATGTAAAAATATCTTTTGGGTTTTATTCTCATCGTTTGCTAAATACTGATTTCATCTCTGTAATCAAAGGTGGAGTCAAGAATTTAGTTTACCCCGAACTGAACTCAAAACGTCTTAATTTTTTTTAACAAAATAAATGTTGTGTCAGTATCGTCATGTCCATACCGTACCGTATCTGGCCAATGAAGAATCGTATTCGTCCAATGTAGAACCGTGTCCACCATATTAAATAAATGAAATCCTGATAAAAAAAATATTTAGTTTACCAAGTAAACTCTTTTAGACATAAATTCGAACACTAAAAACCTTTAGTATCATCTTTCACCATAAACAGAGGATCCGTGATGCGGCAGAATTCGTCGAGAGTGCATGGGTTCGGACGAAAGAAAGGTCTCAGAAATAAAATAAAATTACGTAGCTTACCGCCTACAGCAGCACGCACTATTCTAACATTTCAGAACGATCCACCCGTAGTTACTCTGTACTGCGCGCTCGGTATCGTTCGATTGTCACAACTAACTGCTCTAGATCCAATACGTCAGTTCAATTCATCTTCCAATTTTTCAGTTTCATACTTACAATCATCGCAATCTCCCAATTCTCCATTTTGAACTTACGATCATCACAATATTTTAATTTTTGACAAGTAGTTGTAAACTTTGACCAGTATAATGGATCCAGTATGGTTCAACTGCCTGCAATATTAATTGATCATGGCCACAGTATGGACAGAACAATCTTTCAGAATTGACTATTGAGAAATGAGTATATGCTGTTTTCGGACATGAGAAAGCATAGGTTATGAGCTCTCCCAAAAAAGAAAAAGGAAAATCTCCAACAGCTCTCAGAAGAAGTAAAAAAGAGCTCGAGTACAAACTCCACGGGCTCAACCAACTTTTTATTCTTTAATTTATTGAATCTGCACAATAGAAAAAGAGTACAACATGTCTACCTTACCTACGCTCTATTCAACACCAAACAATCAATTTATGTACTCATTTTGATGATTGTGTTATTATCCAATTTGAATAGTTTGTTGGCTAGAAAAACGTTAAAATTAGCTTAGTCGACCTTTGTCTTGTGGTTAGCTACCAGTAGGGATGAGCATTATTCGGTTTTGAACAGAAAATCGATCCGAACCGAACCGAATAAAAGTTTTAGTTCGGTTTAAAAAAAAAAAAATCGGTTCAGTTTCGGTTTTAAAATACTAGAGTTCCTTATTTGGTTTTTGTTCAAAACCAAAAATCGAATAAGATTTATACAATTATGTAAATATTTTAATTCTATGCATAATTTATGATAAAAATTAAAAAATGTGTATATTTTAAAAACAACGATTCTATGTATATATTTTGAAACACAACTTTGAAATACAACAAATGTGTGTATAAATTTATAATTTAACCACGATTTCAACATTGGGTCTGATCCACTAAACAATAACAATATTCCAACCGAACAAATCGAATAAACCAAATGGCTTATTCGGTTCGATTCGATTTCGATTTTGGATATTTAGAATTTTGGTTTTGATTATTTCGGTTTGATTTAAACCGAACCCCCCCCCCCCCCCCCCCTCCGGCGAGAAATGAGGCTCTAACAACACTTGACTACATATCCATGTAATCTTTCAAAAATTCAAATACTTTGCTATTTAATTCCGCTAGCTTAAATACATTTGTTAACACTATTTTTTGTAATTCTCGTATTTTTTCTATAGTAGTAATGTACAATAATGCTAAGTTTACTACCAAATGCTTAAAACCTTCTTACAACCCTCTCTCACCCCTACTATGTGGGCCACACTTAGCCCCACTTTTCCCTCCAATGAACGGCTGCCACGTGGCGTTCCTGCCACGTTGCGGCCACCCGGACAGCCACCGGGTCCCACCTCTCCCCTCCTCCAATGGACGGCCGCCACATGGATGTCACATAGCCGTCATGTGGCAGTTGTAAGAGGGTTGTAGTCATAGCATAGCCGATTACTAGTCTTCACCACTTTTTTACTGCGGGTTATTGTTTTTATGCTTATTGTTGTCATCATTTTGTAGCCTCCGTGCATTGTATAGTCTGGGCACGGTTTGGTCTAAATGTCATATCTCGTGTCCTCATCTATAGCACTTTTAGGGAAAATAAAGAAGGATAATCGCTAAAGACACTACAAAAGTTATTCATGACAGTTCAAATTTTTTATTTTTTATTTACTAGTTTGTCACTGAAAAAATTTATTCGGAATTGTCCAATTTTTTTAAGACTGTCAAAATATTTGACAGTCCTACAAATATACTGGACTGTTAAAAATGTGACAGGTCAAAAATAAAAATGTTGTTATCTTTAGAACTATCAAAAATTGTAACAATCCTTCCTATTGACAATACGTCTTCTATAGGACTATCAATTTTTTTGTCAGTCCTAAAGATAGCAGCAACAGTTCGAGATCCTCGAGGCCATCACTGTCCGCCTCAACGGCAACATCACCCCCGCCTCTCCCTCCGCGGTACCATCACCTCATCCGGGGACCTCGTGCTAGACCATGTCGTGGAACATTGACTCGGCCTCGGCGAAGCGGTGCGACATAAGATGAGCGGGTCGATGGCGATGGTGTAGTGGCGGAGGCTCAGCAGGACGTCGGATCAGAGCATCCCGCGGAAGAGGCAGACGGCCTCGTCGGGACGATCGAAGCGAAGGGAGGACTTCATGAGGGGTTCCATTGAAAGGGATCGAGCGGGAGAGGGTCGGGATAGGGTATAGGGTTAGGGTTTGGTTTGGAAAATTTTTGGGAGAGGAGGTCCTCGTCGGCGGCGGCGGCGGAGGTGGTGTGGTTGCGGAGGTGGCGGAGATGGAGAAAGCAGAGATGTCTTGGTCCGACCCTTCTATTTTTCTCTCTCGATGTTTGGGGGAGGGGGAGGGAGGGAGGGGTGTGGGGGTGTGTATCCCCTAGTAAATTTTTGGCTATTCCAAGTAAAAGTTGTTTCATACTGCGGACAAAAAGACTTGGGCTGCTGGGCAGCCCTCAGTAAGTTATGGTGTGCCCTTAGCAATTATCTAAAGAAGCCTCATTATAATAGTTTAGGGCAGTGAAAGTTAGCTCTCTATATTTGCACCATCGGACACTGAACTAGTACGCAATAGAACAACAGAAAACACAATATGCTCGAAGACAGTCTGTCGTCAAAAAGAACATAAAAATGTCGCAGGTTGAATTGTAGATTGTTTGCCATATCTTGACTATGATGAAGAGTCAGAAGATGACCAATTCCATGATTCATCGATGAAATTTGATGCAAGAACACAAAAAAGAAAATTATGACTGCCATCTTGATAGAGTTGAACACAAAACTCCCATGGTACAAACGACGAGTAAACTTCTCATTTACATTAGCGTACTGAAGCAGGTAGAGTTCAAATTGATGCTTAAAGTGCAATAAATTATCAAAAAGCAAAAGTCACAATTGACTGCATTAGTAGTGGAAGTAGCAAACTGGTGCTGCTTATGTAAAACTCCAGGTTCTGATACCAAAATATATATGGGGGAGCAGTCAAAATAAGGTGCAAACTCATGGCACAGGTGTGCAAGGCATCCAGAAAGAACATCCTGGGAACGAAGTTAGAAGTTTTTCTCCCATCAATAAGGGAAGGCTCCAGAAAAGTGCAAAATTTTACTTACTAGTAGTTGATGCCAGATTCCTAGCGAATAAAAATTCTTTGGTAGTTCGAAAGATTCACAATCAAATATTATAGTTCCACTATTCCATAAACATCACTTCACTGCTGCACTCCAATCTATCAAAAACTAAACTATCAGATCTTGATTCTCAACATAATTCTTATGGGATGTTATGACTCTTCTTCTCTCCAGTCTTCAGCATAACCTTAAAACCTTTCTGTGGCGTATACTGTACATAGAGAATGTGAATTGAATGTAGAATGTGGCTTATTAATTATAGAAAATCAAAGCATAAAGTTTAAAGTTTAAGTTAATGTATTTTAAAGTTTAATGTTTTCAATTCCACCCTCCCCTCCCCCACCGCGAAAAAATAGTGTATTTTCGCTCCTCTGAATTTTTTTTGTGGGTCCACCACTGCATGGTGCCCTCTCTCTAACAAACAATTTTCACTACTATGTTCACTTTTGAGATAAGGACAGGATCTCACTAATATATTCTCTCTTCTCCTGAACACCATATGTCTTCTCAACTATCAATCTAACCAACAAAGCAAAAGCTTAATAGTTTAAGCTAGGAAGCGTCTTTGAGGCCCCAATTTAAAAAAAAAATGTAGAATGGGTTGGGTTTGTATAAGAATAGTAGAAAATGATAAATTAATCTTTGGTCCCAAAGATTGTGTGGTCAAAAATTATGTCGAAAAAATATAATGTAAAATCTAGAATCTAGAAATTGGGACTTACTATTCTACAAAATGATTTCCTACATTCCGAATCTAGAAATTCTCATGCCCAACCTATAGCTCATGTGATTGGGTTGGACCTGAGAATCTAGAAATTGGTACTTAGGGATAAGCGTTACTATTCAACCAAATGAACTTCTAAATTCTGAATCTAGAATCTAGAATATGGAATGGGTCTTACTAATGATGCTCTTAGACAACCAACTTGCTAAATTACTTTCCTCAAGAAAAGTTTCTAAAATTAATTTTGCTAATCATTTGGGTCAATCACATGGGGAAAATTATCCAACCCTTGAAATTATTCAACATTGCCATGATAAATCCCGTATAGAAGGTTTACTTTAACATTCATCAGGATCAACTCAAATGGAACGTATCATTTAACATATATGGAAAATATATATCAGCAGATCTGGATGCACTCAATCTCATTAAAAAGTACCTTACTATTTAAAACCACACATTTTATAGACCTATGAGTAGGCAAGAACATCAAGAACATAAAATTGTATTCTTAATTGCACAGATACTGATAATGATACAAATAAGGAACACGATAGCGATAAGTAATACATACAATTTCATATAGGTAAAATATAGTCACCTATGTTGCACGAATATGAACTTGGATACATCCGTGTCCATGCAACATAGGTGCAGATCAGGATTAGCTGAATAAAGTTTCAGTTACTGTCGACGATCAGCAAGTTTGCATTAACATTCTTCGTAAACAAAAGACGTGACACTTTTTTGCTTTACTTAGCGTAGGAACTAAAAGTACTTACAAAAATGAAGATTCAGAACAACACATGACAAACCTTCACGAACAAGATTGTTGTCTGTTGTTGTTTTCAACTGCAAACAAAAAGTATTGTGGTACATCTGACTGGAGCTTGACTGAAATCAAATAAATGAATAGCTGAATCAGTAGATTTACACTCTCTAATTGGGGCTTGAAAGAGATCAGAAAATGAAATTAAGAAAATCAATCCAACAGCTGAACAAAATGAGAAAAACACAAAATAATTGTTGTACACTTTTGGATAAGCTGATAAGTTTGAAGTTGCTAATAGCCTTCTGTCATTCAACTTCTGCTGACTAAATCATGAACAGAGGCAATGGCAAAGTGTTCAATTGAGATGTCTTGGAGGAAAATGAAAACTTCCTTTCAGCTAATACTACTCATCATGATGTCTTCGACAGTATAAACCATATATAAGAGGTTCAGAGTAGTGAGTAACTTCCCTTGTTTCATTTGTATACATGGCATCCCAAGTTTACGGGATGATTAGTTGGTAATCACAAATCAAGTTAATCATTTACAATAGTTTCTCTGGCCATACTAGTCTTGTTGGTGGTCAGTAACTGGTGCTCCAACGGGGCAAAGATCTCTCAGAAAGCAATAAGTGTCAATGAAGGCCAATCATTGGCAAAACTCCCACCGCAATGCATACCCTAACTAAGAGAAATATGATGTAAAGGATGATCAGTCCAAACCCTAACATCCTATTAGGTTGCATACTGTTCATTGGCAAGATAATCAGAGCCCATAGTAGTCCTGACATTAGAAATACCATGGTGTAAACCAATGAACTATCCCTCGGAAGCACATAACTAGATGGCGCCAGCGAACAGGTTTTGAGAAACATTGATGTCCCTAAACCAACAAGAGTGTTGAACATCGGCCCTGCATAACATCCGGACATGGCAATCTGCACCCCATCACCACCATTCTTCGCCAGAGAAACATTTGCCATCAAGTCACCCATGGAATTGCCCCATGCCAACACCGTCAAACCAAGAATTGATGGGTTGATTCTCAAAATAACACCAAATGACACCAAAAGGGCAACCAGTTCATTAGCAATAATATAAAACCAAGCAATGCTCATCACAAACCCTCCTAAAACCCAAGGTAATAAGAATTTGCGAGGTGGGTGGTCCGATTTAGTAAATAAAAGAGAGAGTGTCCCAAGAACCAGACCAACAAGGCCACCAGCAACATAAGAAACTATGCCGACATCTGCACCACCATCACCTCCGCTTAAGAGAAATGCCAAAAGAACTGGCGATATGAAAGCACTAGCAACGGCGTATGACTTTGACCACCTTTCTTCCTCAACTATCGGAATCGTCAACCTTCTCGAAAGTACTAATGGCATCTCCATCAATGAAAAAAATTTGGTGGGTACTGAGGTGCTAGCATCCTCTTCTCCGTCTACTATGTCGTTCCAACTCAATGATCTCGCTGGCTTCTCAAACGAGAGACCTCCATTACTCGAGTAGATAGCCACATTCGTAGACCAAACCCATGGAGGCAAGTGCGGCACATCACCATCACCGAAGGAAACGTATGCAGACTCACCCAAATCGCTTTCAAGAGAAAACACACTTCCTTTATTCGGAAGCAATGGGGTCACAACATCCAGCTTCAGCATCCTTGCATGCTTCCTCAAGTACTCATTCGCCGCCACGAGAAAGGCATAAACAACATATATCAAAACAAACAATGCCGCTCCCAAAACGGTCACCTTTCCGACAATCATGACCAGAGAAAGTGAAAGCAACGCCAAAAGGAAAAACCCAATATCTCTAATGAAACACTTCCGATCAATCTGAATATCTTTGTCAGCGACGAACAGAGAAACGGTGCCGACAACAACGCAAGTGACGAAAACGGCACCTCCAAGAACACTGTTAAGGCCGACGTCGCCGGCGCTCGAGCCCATAAATGCCGCAATGCTTGCGAACACGTCCGGAGCGCCGTTCCCAAATGGGAGGAGCGTGACTCCCGCAACGGTCGGCGGGAGCTTCAGCAGGTCCGAGAGCATCTCGAGATTACAGCAGAAGTAATCTGCGGCAGTGTTGCCCAGCAGATAGAACAACGACATGAGCCACAGCACGAGCACTGCGAAACCCACGGCGCAGGAATCCCCGAAATGGCAGTAGAAGAAATGGATGTAGTCGATGAATCCGCCAGGACTGCAACGTTTATTGACTTTCACGAACTCGCAGTGGCTCTCGTAGCCGACGTGGTCGGCTAGACCGTGACAAGAAGCCATCGAACCCCCGAGGAATTCGCGATCCGAGGAATTCTTCGCGAAGGAAAACTCGGTGCTTCGAGACAAATTGGGGTTTCTTGGGGCGTGTTGCCGGTTGTAGAAGAAGAAGAACAGCAACAAGAGACCTAGAAAATTGATCGATGCCGAAATTTTTCGACGACGACTATAAGTTCTTGCCATTGATTCGACGTCCTTCTATAAATTAGGGTTTAGATTTGTGTGCATCCTAAAGAAAATAGAATCCCTGTGACGAATAATGTGGTGAAATTGGAATTAGGGTTTTGGTGATGATGATGATGCGGATGAGAGAAATTAGGGTTAGGGTTTCGGGAGAGTACCTGAGAGATGAGATAGGGACGGAGATGTGACGGTTACAATTTCGCAAGTTTGTTCCTCTTTCCGTGCTCCTTTTCTTGCGACGATTCCCGCGCTTGAAGAGGATGGGTGGTGGCAGTGAGTCCGGTTCTTCGGATGTGAACCCGCTAAGAATAATTGGGGGTCCATAACCCTTTTGAGTTCAGTTCGGGTCTCGGATCCACTTTAATAATTGATTATTCGTAGGTGTTTGGTTCATGCGTGGGGTGCACTGCCTGACATTGGACCAGTTGGTTACACAGTAGCGATACATAGAGAGCCCATTTGGAGTTGAAACTAGTTCTATTGTTGGTCTTTTGTTTTATTTGTATCAAATGTGCTTATTTAGGATTCATACGTCCATTTCTAGAAGATTTGTACAATGAACGTTACAGAAAGGCTATTTGGGCAGACACACATCTACCACGGGTAGACCAACTAATCCTAAATATAGACAAATTTTATAGGAACAGTCTAATTTTTTTCAAATTAATTACAAGTTTACCACTAATATATTTTGCTTGAGGGCAGTCCATATATTCATATAAAAGCCAATAAAATTTGTATTACAACCTCTCTCTTCTTCCCGTGCTCTCTTCTTCCTATGCTCCCTTCTTCCAAAATCTAGTTTTTAACAATTCTCAAAACAGAAAATTTACTGTAGCGAAATAAATTTATATTTAATTTATCTAATCGAAATAAGTTTGAAAAAATTGGGAAAAAAGTCAGACTCCGCCAACAGTGTTGGCGGAAAACAGCAAAAAAATTAAAAAAAAAAACGCGGGCCCCACGGCCAATTTCCGCCAACAGAGTTGGCTGAAATTGGGGGGGGCCAATTTCAGCCAACTCAGTTGGCGGAAATTGGCCCATGGGGCCCACTTTTTTTTTTTTGGGGTTTTGTTTGGTTTGGTTTTTTTTTTCTTTGGTTTGGTTTTTTTGTTGGTTTATTGTAATTAGTTATATTTCTGTTTTATTTATTTAGTTTAGTTTAATTTTGTAATTAGAGTTAAGTAAATTTATTTTAACGAAATAAAATTAAAATAAATTAATTGGAAAGAAATATTTAGAAATATTATTTTCGGAAATTTGTTTCCAAAGCATCAAAATTTGTATAAATTACATATAAAACATAAAAGTTTAAAAAATTACGAAAAAAATATCAATATGAATTGGACGTTTATATTTAAAAATATTATATTTATATCGTAAATTTTTTCGTCGTTAACAGACGCTAAAAAATAATAATATTAAAAATTTGCCGTAAGACTATTACGTCTGCCGTCGAACAGACTTCGAACGGCCATAACTACTTGTTTATAAATCATTTTTTGTTAAATAATAAGTCGATTTGTATGTTTTCGACGAGTGTAACACAAATCATGTAGAAAAAAAATTTATCCGAAACAAGACGCATATGTTACAGGCAAAAATATAAATTTTAAAACTTTAAAGTATCATAACTTTTGACTGGGAGATCGAAACAAGCTCCAGTTTGAGCCAAAATGACCGTATGAAAAAGTACTACGGGATAAACTGTTTCACCGTTTGACGGACTTCGAAAAATTTTAGAATCGTCAAAAAATGATGTTTCGACCTCCAAATTTTACTTTCGGTAATATTATTTTTGAATATTTAAAATTTACTGTAGTGAAATAAATTTATATTGGATGTGGGGGCCCACAGATTTAAAATGATGTTTCGATCTCCAAAAAAAATTTAGAAACATTTAAATTAATTATGTTATGTCTATTATGAAAAATAAAGTAATAAAACAAAATAAATAATCAAACCAAACCCTAAACCAACCAAAACAAACCAACCCAAACCATCAAAAAAATCCGTGGGCCCACACCAAAATTCAGCCAACATAGTTGGCGGATTTTGGGGTGTGGGGCCCACGGTTTTTTGGGGTGGTTTGGGTTGGTTTGTTTTGGATGATTTTTTGTAGTTGGTTTTTTTGAGTTGGTTTTGTTTTATTATTTGGTTTAGTTTTTTTATTTTGTTTTTTTATTTTGTTTTTTTTAGCCAACAGCCAACCAACATTTTTTTATTTAGTTTTTTTATTTACTTTTGTTTTGGATTTTAATTTATTTAGTTTTGTTTTGAATTATGTTTTTATAACTAATTACAATAAACCAAACCAAAGAAACTAAAAAAACCAAACCAAACCAAACAAAATAAAAATTAAGTCCAGGGCCAATTCCGCCAACAGAGTTGGCTGAAATTGGCCCCCCCCAATTTCAGCCAACTCAGTTGGCGGAAATTGGCCGTGGGGCCCACTTTTTTTAAAAAAAAAATTTTTACTGCTTACGTGTACATCGGTTGTGTTTTCCGCCAACACTGTTGGCGGAGCCTGATTTTTTTCTAAATTTTTCAAACTTATTTCTTTTAGATAAATTTAATATAAATTTATTTCGCTACAGTAAATTTTCTGTTCTCAAAACTCTATACACTAACGTGAATATTGGAGATCAAAATTCTAGTCCCACTACAAAAAAAGTTACAACATTCAATCGTTATTTGGTATGTCATTGATTAACTATGACGATTAGATTTTTCAAACATTAGGTCCACATATAAATATTGAATTACATGTGTTTAATGTAGGAGAAATGCATCTCGAAGAAATCGGGTCATCTAATACACTTAACCATCTTTCCGCTACGGCCGAAGGACTCCTCGGTTCTTCCGAAGCACGTTTAGTAAAGAATTTGACAATTTATTTTCGAAAATTTTGGCAGTAGGACTGTGGAACTAAATGACAGTCCTATAAATAATTAGAACTGTCAAACAACTGACAGTCCTTTCTTTTCTTAGGACTGTAAGTGAAGTTACAGTCCTAACAAACAATAGGACTGTCACATTTCCTACAGTCTAAACTATTTTGAGGACTGTCAGTATTTACTACAGTCCTAATTTCCTGCAGTCACGTCAATTTTAAACAGTTTTAGTAACTTTAATTTCTATTGTAGGGGTTATCGTCTTCCGATATTGTGGTACCTCCTCCAATTGCCGCTAATGTAGACAATTTATTCTCGACCGATATTTGCTTTGAATCAGACGAATAAGCGTTACATTGGTGCAGAGAAGTTGGTCAGAAAAATAATATAGTCATTGTGATATCAAGATCGGCCTGAAACCGTCCGGGACGCAAAACTATAGAGCTTAGATGTGAAATAGGTGGTTTGTTTAGATATCATGGAAAGAAAGATATAGTTCCCCAAAGAAAAGTTCCAAATATAAGTGTTGGTACGAGAAAATACGGTTGTCCGTTCAAGATCTCTATTGTAAAAATAGAAGATGAGAAGTGGATAGTTCAAGTGAAGAATAAAATCCACAATCATGCTATTGCCGAAACACTTACGGGTCATCCCTTTGTCGGACGGTTGAACAATGTTGAGCGAAAGATAGTAGAAGATTTGTCCAGTTTAGGAGTTGCACCCTGACAAATTTATTCCGTCATACGAAACAAAGACGAGAATAACAAGTCAACAATGAAATCAATCTACAACGTAATATTAAACTCAAACGCCAATAGTAAGAAAACAAGAATGACGATGCAACAAGTATTGAAGTTGCTTGTCGATAATCATTATGTGGAGTACCAAAGAAGACATCCACAGAGTAATGAAGTCCTTTTAATATTTTGGGCTCATCCTGATTGCACACATTTGGCTCGGTCCTTCGCTGATGTATTGGTTCTTGATTGTACATCTAAAAAATAAGTTCAAGATGCATCTCTTTCACGTTGTTGGCTTCATCTCTACTGGAAAAATATTTTCAGTTGCTTTTTGTTTCACGAAGAGTGAGAAACTTGAAGACTACACATGGTCGTTATAAAAACTAAAAGCACTTTACACCGGAAATAAAGAGTCGTCTGTTTTTGTTACTGATAGAGAATATGTCCTAATTAATGATATAGCTATCGTCTTTCCTCACGCAGATACACTACTATACACTTGGCATATTAATCGCAATATCCAATCACAATGTAAGTTGAAGTTTAGAAAGATGGATGGTAAAATTGACAGAGACTTTTTTGAGGAATTCTACAGTGATTGGAATCATGTATGGCGAGCCAATACGAAAGAAAGTTATGACGCGACATGATACTTGTTCAAAGAAAAGTGGGAGACGAGTGAGATGGCATGCATTTCTTATAGATACATGGCTAGAACCGCATAAAGAACACTTTGTCTTAGCATGGACGAATAAGGTGAAGCATTATGGCAAGTGACCACCAACCAGGTTGAAGGATCACATTCAAAATTAAGGTCATCGTTTAGTAATTTTGTCTCCATTTGGCAAGCTATCAATTTAATGCTAGATCAGACGGAGAACGAGATTAAGGCATCATTTGAAATGAGCCTGAATATTACAAAGGATGAACATAGAAATGAACCCCTCTTGGATGCTTTAATGCATGTAATATCTCACAAGGCATTGGACTTACTATTTGAGGAGATAGGTAGGTCAAAGATTGTGGGATTTGATTCCGAGGTTTACGGCTATTTACATCGACATACGCTGGGCCTCCCTTGTGCACACGAGATTAATGAATATCGTCGTCAATCTAGACCTATTTCGATAGATGTTGATCAACGTTGGAGGCAGTTGTCGATAATGTCCTTAGTAAAGAGTTACAATAATTTTATTTCTTTGCCACAAGTGAAACTTATTTACGCAAGGTGGTGTGCCTCATTGGGAGCGGAGTGGGAGTCCATTGAGCTTAAAATCCAAGAAATTGCTAATCCGGTAACTACTAGAATGCATGAGCCATATGTTGTTTCCAATTCTAAGGGAAGACCTCAAACAAGATTGAGTAGTTCATAGAAAAAATGATGGAGTCAACTAAGAGAGATCCATCGTTCTTTAAGCATGTTGAACGAAGTTTAGAACAAGCTCAGTCTACTATGGTTGTCAATATTGTGACCAGTACGAAACATAAGAGTAAGCTAACTATTCGACGGAAAAAACAAAAATTGAACATGCCAAGCCTTGATACCATGTATATTGAAGGCTTCCTACCTGAGATACGATGTTACATTTGGTCCATTGATGATGTGTCCAAGGATGGCCATTGTGAATTTTATGTGCTTACAAGACATCTTGGTTATTCGGACAAATAAGGATGGAGACAGGTTAGGGTGGAGTTGTACAAGGAGTTGGAGTGTCGTCGTACACTAACATATTGAGCGAAGAATATGTTAGAGAGTTATTGACAAACATTTCTTGCCCCGATACAGTTACCGGAGAAGAGCACTACATGTCCAACCCGGCCACTGCATATTTATTTGCTAATAGGTATAAGATACCAATTGTACTTATTTCGGACAAAATTAATAATATTTTATTTCCGATGTGCGTTCCATCGGCTGAGCACAAACTATCTAACCTATGTACTATAGGACATATCGGGAGCCACTTTTTCATACCAAGGTTGATCGGTCATTCTTCTATTCCTCCACCTTCAACAATTTGGTTTAAATATGCACCGGACGCAGCAATCGCCTAGATCACACCTTTTATGGATAAAATAAATCTCTATAAGAAGTTGTTGAAGATGGAGGAGCCAAAAGATATGCCCGTTGGCCACTTCGATATTCAAATCGAATGATACGAGTGGACTATTTATATTTTGCACTTTTGTATCATTTTGTATAATTTTGTCACCTAGTTGGTTCAAGTATAATTTTCTATAGTGTTGAACCACTTTTGTATAATGCTGAATCACTTTTGTATACAGTGAAAAAATAAAATAAAAAATCTATAGTATTCAGTGTATTAGTGAAAAATCTATAATATTTAGTGTATCATTGAAACTCTCTGTTATTACAATTTTATACCCCTGTCCTTTAGGACCGTTAACAGTCCTAGCATCATGTTGACAGTCCTAAATAAAACTTTATATATTTCCATATTTTATTCCCAGTTTTATTTTTGACTGTCAAGTTGACAGTCCTACATGATGTTAGGATTGTCAACTACTTGACAGTCCTAATTGAAACTTTCTGTATTTCTTTAATTTTAATTTGTACTGTCAAGTTGACAGTCCTAAAGGACACGAGTATGTACATAGTTTCAATTAGGACTGACAACAAGTTGACAGTCCTGATATCACTTGACAGTACTAATTAAAACTTTCTGTATTTCTCCAATTTTATTTTAGACTGTTAAGTTGACAGTCCTACATGACGCTAGAACTATCAACTTGTTGACAGTCCTAGCATCATGTAGGACAAGGCTATGTACATAGTTTTAATTAGGACTGTCAATAATTAACATCATGTAGAACTGTCAAATACTTGATAGTCCTAATTAAAACTTTTATATTTCTCCAGTTTTATTTTAGACTGTCAAGTTGACAGTCCTAAATGATGTTAGGACTGTCAATTTGTTAACAGTCCTAACATCATGTAGGACTGTCAACTACTTGACAGCTCTAATTGAAAGTTTTTGTATTTTCCCAGTTTTAATTTAGACTGTCAAGTTGACACTCCTACATGATGCTAGGACTATCAACTACTTGACAGTCCTAATTGAAACTGGGTAATATAAAAAGTTTTAATTAGGACTGTCAAGTAGTTGACAGTCCTAGCATCATGTAGGACGTCAATTTGTTGACAGTCCTAAAAGACAGGGGTATAAAATTATAACTACAAAGAGTTTCAATTAGGTGACCACCAACAATGTATATTTTCCTACTATGATTTTGAAGTTTCATACCAAAACATTATAGAATAAGTTTCCAAATAAGTTTGATCACAAAACATCGTACCAAAATATCATATAATAAGTTTCCAAACAAGTTTGATCATAAAATATCATAGAATCACAAAACATTACATAAGTTTCCTAACGACAAAATATTACATAAGTTTCATACCGACAAAGTCTTATTGTCCAAAAGTTTTATAACAAAAGTTACAATATCCAAAAAAAGTTTCATAACGAAAGTTACTACAACCAAATTATTTATTATTTTTTCTTTTGGTACGCTGCTCTCTAGCAAGGATGAAGTCAAATTCGGTAACAGAGCTGTCGATTGTTTCCAACTCTTCACTGATTTCTCTATAATATTTGTCCTTACGTGCGCGGAGGCACTTTTTCAAATGCTTTACTTTTTTAGCCTGTTATGACACGACAAAAAATATGTTAGTTTGTAAACAATTACAAATCTTTCAAATCTATAAATTATTTTCTCACCATATTAACCAATGCAGTATACAAAATATTTTTGCGGGAAGAGGTGTTAGTACTCCAACAATATCGGGTCTTGGTATGTCAGGGTCAAACAACTTTGGATGACCGTGTTTAGCATAGTATGCCATGTAGTCGTCGCTATAGTCCGACATCTCAACCACCGGTAGTCTCTCAGAATCTCCAATAACATATCGTTGCCATTCGGTGAAGAAGTTCGAGACCCAGTTTAACTGGGCCGGGATATAGTTCAAGGGTTTCGTCCCTTCAGGAGCACTTACTAGTTGCAATGTGCGCCTCGGTACCGTTTGTACGAAACCGAACTAACGAAGAATTCTATCAGGCATATAAGGCTCCTCGATACCATGCCAACTTATAAGAACGTGAAATAGAGCTATTAGTTGCAATGGGCGGCTACTATGTCATAGATCCCGATATGGATGTCATACTATCTGTAACTTAATTTAGTAAATAAGTACGACCCAAAAGAATCTAACAAAAAATATGCTCTCTTTTTACCTCTTCTACCACAATATCTTCAATTGCGTTGCGTATTGTGGCTAATATTTTAGCACGTTTGGCATCAGCCAAAGTTGACTTCCATCGGCACATTCTAGGAAGCTGCTTGTAATAGCGTCGATTAACCTCAGCCTACTTCAGCATCGAAAAGTGCTCGTATATCCATGCATGTACGTATATTAAAATAGTCAACAATTTAACAACGAAATATAATATTATGTATAGAACTGGGAAAAAAATATTTTTATGCCTGGAGTAGAGTATGGCATCCTGCTATTGTCCTCGTACTAACGCGGGATGCTGCACCAAGCTCGCGGTAAAGATATGCTAGTATACCACTTCTCTAAAAAAATTTATCCACAGTATCCATGTCAAGAAAATTCATTAGATAGCTGATATGAATTGAAGTTTCGGACTTGTCTGGAATACCGACGGCTCCTAAGACGAAAATCATGTATGCATGGGCCACCATATCGACAGTTTTTCCTTCGGCCTCCTTGTCTTTGAATGTCTCCTCCAAATATTTCACAGGAAGACCATATGACTTCTTGAAATCTTGAAGGGTTCTAAAACTACTATTCTCAACTCCAAGAGAATCCGATACAAAGTCTATAACGTGTTCGTGCCATGATAAGTCATTCTCAACAAATATATCATTCATCATGACCCGACCTTGGATATTGAGGCCCAATATGTGATGGACGCCGTCCAAATTAATCTTTATCTCCCATGTTTAGAGATAGAAAGTGTTGGTCTCTGGATGCCAGCGCTCTACGAATGCTAATATAAGCACAGTATCCACCGTATGGTACGTGTACAAGGCCAAATTGTGTAAACCAGTAGAATTTTTTTTTCTGACGACTTCCCCTAATCGTTCAAACTTTCAGCTACTGCAGTTCTTTCCATGGTTCACGACCGTCGTGAACATACGATAGGTCCTCTGAAAAGTTAACAATCGGAGGAAATTAGCTTCTTGAAATATATAGTAATCTAAATCAAAACTTTATTTTTCATAACGTAGTGTACATACCGGCTCTTTCCATATTTTAAATGCAATATGGTTGTCGAACGACAACATAGAGCAACCTTTTGGACTAGTCAAAATTGGACTAGTCGGCTGCTGAGAAGGTCATGAACCATCATCAGGCCGGGTTCGGGAAGTATGAACGTCTTCATCGGAGGAGGAAGCAGACAGAGGAGTATTATGAGCCACGTATTCATCGGAAGAGAAAAAATACGGAGGGGTAGGAGGAGCCGGTTTCTTCGAATGAGACTTGTGCAACGGTGTAGTGACTGGTTCGGCTTCGGCAATAGTGAGTGATCTCAACCACAATGTCCATATTGCGTTCCTTGCGCGCTGATGCTGTGGGTCATTTTCTTTTCACAGCTACCGATGTAGTGAAAAAGAAATAAATAATTTTAGATATACAGATAAACAACTGGGACTGTAAAAAAATTCTACATTCTAATTTATATGCAAGACTGTAGAAAATCCTACAGTCCATATATAATACAGGACTGTAGTCTTTCCTACAGTTCTACATATACAATAGGACTGTATTCTTTCCTACAGTCCTAAGTATACAATAGGACTGTAGATTTTTCTACAGTCCTATATATAATATAGGACTGTAGAATTTGCCTACAGTCCTGTAGGTTTGAAGCCCGACTATCCGCGTTGTTCGGTTTTTTGAAACCCTACGTTTGATTTTTAGAGTTCATCAGTTCGTATATCAACCCTAAATTAGTTCTAAACTAATTTATCTAACTATTTTAGGCATTATCAAGGATTTATGAAAATAAAATCAAATTTACACATAAATAAAATCAAAATCCTAATGTAGAAAGAATATTAGATACATACATAGATTTTGAAGAAGGTTTGGGTGCCATTGCTTGGAATCAAAATCCTAATGGAGGAGTTGGAGAGAAAGAAGGAACACTACGAAAATACTACATATTAGCGACGTCAAAAAATGTCGCTAAATATATTAGCGACGTAATTAGCGATGTTTTGATGTTGTCGCATAATCCATGGTCGTTGACAAGAAATTTGTCGTTATTCGTCATTATAGCAAAGTATATTTGCGACATGTACACATCGCCAAATATTTTGTTATTAGCGACGTTCAGCTACGTGACGTCGGTATATCAACGACGTTGTATATTGTTGCATAACGTCGCCAAATCATGGATATTATCATCGACGTTTTGCTACACCAATGTTGACCTGGCAGAAATTGCCATGTCATCTTTTTAGCGACGTGTAGCGATATTTTGACATAGATTAGTGACGTCCCTGAAACCAATTAGTGACGTTTTAACACAATTTAGCGACGCACTGTCACATCGGTAAACGTCGTCGAACGTCGCTAAATTTAAAAAAACCAGAAAAAAGCATGCAATATCTAAAATTATTTTTCAACAAAAGTCTGCATGCAGTTATAAAATTACAGTTTATATAAATAGATCCGGAGCAACCCTCCATTAAATTTTTTGGGTTCGCTGACCCCTTCGGTGGAACACTCAACACCGGTACATACACAAACACATCAAGAATATCGAAACTCACAGAATGTCCCAACAAATAAATACATGTAATCACCTAAAAATTTTAAGGATTTTTAAATTTAATTTTCTGAATTTAATTAGCAATTTTCTGTATTTTTAAAACCAATAAACTAGGGTATTCTAATTTAAAATGAATTTTTAAATTATATTAAATAATATTAAAATGTGATAAAAATTATATTTTCAAGTGTAAAATTAAAAACCGGGCTTGGGGTATTTTTCCGGGAATTTATTGGATCCCGGATGGATTTTAAAAGCATTAAAAACTATTTAAATTAATCTAATTAATTAAACCCACATAAAGAACCAAACCGAACCAGTATTTGAACCGACTCAGACCCGGCCGGTCTGACTGAACCGGGCCAAACCCTTAACGGGTCGGATCCGGCCAACCCGACCCGACCGAACCCGACCCGGCCCGCCAACGAATCCCCTCCCCTTCCCCGTAACCGACGAAGCCCGACCGCACGCCTCCCCCGCCGGCCGACCTGCCGCCCCCTCACAGCCCTCCTTCCTCCCATCTCCTCTCCGTTGGCCGCTCCGCCGACTTCGCCGGAGACCCGAGCCGCCGCCCTCGACCCCGTCAGCCTCCCCAGAACCCAGCACCTCTCCGACGAAGCCTCCGGCGACCAGGACGACGCAGAAACCCTAGCCCTAAGCCCGGATACGGCAGCCAGGACACAGGACACAGGAACTGTGTCGAGAAGACACACGGACACGAGAATTCGTAGTTTTCAGGAGCCCTGTTCAGGTACTCATAACTTTCTCCTCGCTGCCCCGTTTTTAATTCCGTTTGTTGCATCGCGTAGCCTGTATGACCCTCTCGGTGCCCGGACAAACCGCTCAGGGCATCGCGTCCTGTGGTGATCGCACATCGCGATCCAAAAACGGGAAAAAAACAGACCCTGTTTCACCTCGGAATTGAGTGCGCCCCGCCAAACGGGACGACTTGGTCACGTGCGGTCTTCACCGACATGTGAGCATCGTAGATACGGACGTGCGGGCTTTCGCAGAAGCTGATTCGGATGTGCGTGCACACCGGAATCAGTGCGTATCCGCGGACAACACCCCGTATCCGAGTTTTTTGTATTTAGCTGTAACTTAGTGTATTCACGTCAGATCGAGACGAAACTTGCGCCATTGGACTCGTAGCAATACGCTGGTCCTGTGGGTCAAGTTTGGTTCGATTCTGAGAACGTTGGAAAATCGTGTATCGTGGGCCCCACAGGCTCCACCTGACGGGCGATTTTGAGAACGGCTCATCGGAATCCAATTCTGGAAGTTCCGTTGGGTTCGTATCGATGTTCCTGACCTGTTGACACTAAGTTGGACTAATTTGGAGACTTTTGACCCTGACCCAGTTTTCGGTACAAAGTGACCTACACATGGACCCGCTTTGGCCTAGAAATGTCGTTTTTGCCCTTGTGTCCAAACTGGACTTAAGGATAGGCGTTTCTAACTATTTCTTATGTTCTGAGACTGTTGGTAATGTTCATTTCAGCTTTTGGAGGAGTTATTACTGAACCCACTATTACAAGGACCGCTACTGGAATTCCAATCCCAGGCAAGTGTACCTTGCCATAAATTTTAGTCTAATTGTTTATTTTGTTCTATTGCTCTATTTTCTGTGACTAGTGTACATGATATAACCTAGGGCCGTATGACATACTTAGCGTCCGATCACAGTCGGGTGCCAACCCCGTACGCGGAGTTGTGTATGTCATTAGTGATGGACATTCGAGACCCTTTATATTCTCGTGCTTGTTATCAAGTACACTACAACCTAGGACACTTGACACCATACATTGACAAAATCTTCCTGACATATTCAAGGTAATTCTGTATAGGATACAGGATGGACATAGTTATTATACTCTTAGATTATGACTATTGTATTAGCTCTGATCTCACGTGACATGGACATGCGACGTGTGGTTACATTGGGTGGGGAGAGACACACAGGCTACAGGCTGTTTTATATATATATACTATTGTAAGGTTGTAGACTCTCGAGCAGAGCTAGACCACTACTAGATATTGCTGCTACCGGCTCCCCGACACAGAGCTTGTAGCAGTCTCAGCCTGGGTACTAGTGTTGCTCTCAGTTGCATTTTCACATAGATGGTTATGTAGTTACCCTGCTTATTTTATTTTCTATTTCACTGCATTACTTTTGGCTTGTGATTTCTGTACCTTGCTATGTCCCCTGAGGACCTGGAATGGATGATGTCCCCAGGTTTAGCAGAAGAGCATTATCCCGAGGTTTACGGGACAGGAGCTGAAGTTGTACCAGGAGCTATTGCTGAAGGAGAACCTAACATAGAAGCAGAGGTGATGGCTGAAGACTTTACTTGAGCTTATGATATTGTACTCATCAGATACTTTATTTTGGACTCCTTTGTTCTGGTCTGATGAACCAGTGTTTAGACTTTTTATCGGGTTGTTCCCCGACATACTCTGCTGTGACTGGACTTTGATGTACTTTCCTTTATTTGCTGTTGTTCTTATTATTCTGTGTGTGGATGAGATTAGTATTATGACCTATTGTTGTAGACCTATATTACAGCTTAAGTATGTCCGATGGATCCATTAAATTGGGATGTCCATTGGTGTGTACTGCTGGCCATTTTTACGTGACTAGTCCCTCGATATTTTGGGACTGGGGCGTGACAATACATGAATCTAAAATAATTTCACATCCGTCTCATCCAAATAATGTAGTAAAAAGTATAAAATAAGTACATCTAAGACCCAAGAATGGGCCAATACATACCAACATACTAAAAAAGTCCCAATAATACTGCGGATCAGGAGGAGGAACACTGCAACGCATCTGGGATAAGAGGAAGCCATATTTCTCCTGAGAAAGCATCACCGATCCCGATAGAGGAGGCAGTGGAATCGATGGAGTCGGTGTCGATGTCAATGCCGATGGACAAGGAGGACGTATCTACTCCAATGCTAGCTGTCGAGCATTGTATGAATCCATGGCAGATACCATCCTCGAAGTGTTCGTCTCCATCGTTCGACTCAACAAATCTTATGTCGCATGTATCCACGTAAGTGAGTCGCTCATGGCCATATGCGACCCCTCCAGCTCCTGCATGTCTGTGCACCGAAGACGCGGCCAGAGTCGCCAAGCTGCGCTCTATTGTCTAGCTCATAGTCCTGAGCTCTGTAAGGCTATGCTCGAGTGCATCAAAATGTGCGGTGATCGTCGCATCGTTAGTCTGCGTCTGAGACTGGGGCTGCTAAGTAATCCTCAGTAGCAACTCGTCATGCAGGTCAGCAATCTGACCGTCAATGCTCTCTTGGGCTCGTGCCGACGTCTACGAAGGCTACGAGAAATGCACACTGCCAGAGAGGGCCCTGGATGACTGCATCGCAACAAAGGCGCCGTAGGATCCTGTATCGTAGTACGTACCCCCTCTGAAGACCACCAATGACGGTCATCCAGAGCTCGTCCGCCGACAGAGCTGTAGAGGGCTGTGAGGAAGTACCAGCCCCTCCCTCTGCAGGTGCACTAGCAGTCGCCCGCTCACGTAGTCTAAGATACTCGTCCTAAAAAAATGGTTGCTAATGTCTATGGTACTTATTACTAACTATATAGATATCTATTTGTATATTTTCAAAGTTATATTAAAACTAACATAAGGTAAAGTAACGTACATAGGTCTGCGTGGCCTTCTCATCGATGAACTTTCTGCCCTTCCGATAGGTGGCCAGGAAGACGGTCACCATGTTGGCATCCTCACCTCCTCTGTAACTGTTAAAAATTATATTATTTGTTATTAAAATTAAACATCTTATCATGCTTTTATTAAAATAATATATATTCAATAGAATACATACCAGTATGACAAAATATTCTGTCATGGGAATCGAGCCACCACACCACTTTCCTGCCTCCGACCAAGCCGCCTTTGCCTTCTCCGACCTCTCCATTTAGCTGGGTTCTGTAAACCCCCTTAAATTATATTTTTGGTAGACTAGATATGGTTAGAAATTTTGGTTTAGCATCATGATGTTTAAGGTTTAGAAATTAGGTTGCGTAGACTGGTTCTTTAATTTAAACCATTGGTGCACCTTACCGTTGCTACAATAATTAGAGCCCAACAATAGCCTTTAATTTCTAATAAATTATTGAACTCTTGACTTGACAAGCCAACCTAGGCACTGGATATTTCTGTCACTCACAAACACACTCTCTTGTGCTCTAATTTAATTGCACAACTTTCCAGTCATAAAAATTAATTCTTTAATCATATGTCGCGTACCTATGTCGTTGCCATCGATTTGGGGACACAAATTCAACCCGTTTTGCCGAACCAATTAAATGGCTCAAGACTGACACCAACGCTACACCGTTCATGACCTTTGTGTCACTCCTAATTGAGATCCCATGTACTCCCATTTAATTTAAGAGTACATATGACACTTTATTTAATTAAATTGGGGACACCAACTTAACATAATCCCAACCTAACTCCAACTTAACCCAACACCCATTCATGAGGCCCATACAAAACACACAACACCCCCTCACCCTACAAAACATCAAACACCACTTCCCACACCAAATTCTCACCATTTTTTCTTCATGTGCAAACACTAAATGTTAAGGGGCTTAATGGCAAAAAGGGTGCTAGGTGTCACCACCCTATTGGTTAAAGCCAATGAAGAAATCCTCCCCCAACCTCACATGACTGGTCATGTCATTCTCTCTCTCCCCTTTTGCTATGTACAACTTTTCATGTTGAATCAAGACCCTTGATTCAAATTCCTACACCATCACAACCATACACCCACTCTATATTAACTCTCACACACAACCCTCCCCCCCCATATGTGGCCGGCTCTAATCCCTAGAAAAACCTAGGAATCTCCCCCCTTTCTTTCTCTCCTCCCTCTACACCAGCCGACCACTTCCTTCCCTCACCTCATTCTTCTTCATTCTGCATTCTTCATTCTTCTTTTTCTTCTTCTTTACTTCTTCATCACCTCCAGCCCGCACCACCGTGGACCACCCCCTCCAGCCAACCCGCTGCCTCCTACACCCATTGCCTCAACCATGGACCACCACTCCACCCGCCACTGTACCCTGACCCGAGCAGCAGCCACCTCCAGCTCAACCCTCCACCGGAGCTCCATCCCCTCGAGCACCACCCACCACTACACTCCACGACCAGCACCACCACGAGCTTCCATCACCTCCATCCCCTCGATCACTACCTGCCGCTGCACTCCACGACCAACACCACCACGAGCTGCCATCACCTCCATCCCCTCGAGCACCACCCGTCGCTGCACTTGTAAACCCCCTCACCCAAAAATAGGTATTTCGTGTGTATTTTGTATTTCTTGTATTTGTTTTAGATTATTTTTTTAAAACAAATAAAATCCAATAATTTTATTAGGATACTTCATCGTGGTTTGGACATTAATAATATAGGATGACCCCAAAATCTGTATCGTCCTTCATAGGAAGTAGCCTACACATGAGACACTACTCGTAGGATCTTTTCGTGGCACAAGAATTTGACCCCTTGGCATTAGTATGACATTGGTGTAACGACCATAGAATATGTGTTAAATATTTAGATAATCTATATATAATTTATTTATGGTCATTTTCAATTTTCAACTTCCTACAATTAGCATCACATAATTCTTCCTGCCAAGTTAGACATTTTTCCTTTTATAGATTTGCATATTATTTACTATTAACCTATTTATTAATTACTTAGTTAATTAGATAATACCATTATTTGATTTATATAGCTAGATAAATAACTAATTATTAATTATAAAATATTTTATAAAATATTTTGAGTGTAGATTTTATTAAAATTTTATAAAATAATTTTCTAGAATTTATTTTGTGTGCAAACATTATTTTTGGATTTTACCTCATCTATATATGTGAATATATATATATATATATATATATATATATATATATATATATATATATATATATATATATAATAATAATAATAATAATAATAATAATAATAATAATAATAATAATAATAATAATAACAATAATAGCAATAATAATAATAATATTGGTAATAGTAGTAGTAGTAGTAGTAATAATAATAATAATAATAATAATAATAATAATAATAATAATAATAATAATAATAACAAAATAAAGAAGAAAAGAAAAGAATAGAATAAAATAAAATAGAATAGAATAAATTCTAATTAATTAAAACCATAACTAACAAAAAAAAAATTCTAATAACACTAATCCTATTCCTAATCACCTACCCACCTAAACTACTAAACCCCAATGCAAAACCCATCCCCACAGCAACTTCTCCTTCCCCGCGGCCCAGCAAAACTCCCCCTCTCCCTTCCATATATATGTATATACATATAGAACTAACCTATACTAAGACCATTACCCAAACCCTAACCATAGCCCGGACCACCCCCTCCGCCCGACCGCCCCCGCGCCGACCGCCACCGCAGTCGACCGGACCTCCGGTCGCCGTCTCCGCGTGTGCACACACGCGTGCAAACAACACAGTTTTGGCCCCATCTTCACGGTATGTTATCTCTCTCATCTCACGTCATTTTCTCGAGCGGTTTGTTCGTATACGTTCACAACCTAACCCTCTAGGATTTTTATTCAAGCGGCACGAGTTTTCGTGTCCCGGATTGGTCGAAAAATCGACCGGAAAATGACCGAAAAACTGACCAAAATAGTTCAGAATTTCGAATCCAAAATCCCATGTTCACATCCAATTTGCCATCAACCTGTTTATTATTTTCGAAAACTAATAAAAGAGTTTTTCTTCTCCATATAACCGAGAATTTTTCTGTTCTTTTAGTTTTTGTTAATTTATTCCATGTGTAAAATTATTCAACCTCCAAATCGACCAAAAAACTTAACTTTTAAAATATTAAAAAATTATGATACGGAGCGCACTCCGCCAAACGGGACCGCCTCGTCGCATACCAATTGCACCGAAAGACGCGTATGAGATATTCTGAAGTGTGAGCTTTCGCAAAAACTGATTTGGACGTGTGTGCACGTTGGAATCAACCCGTATCCGTAAAAAATTCTCGTATCGTGACTTTTGTAAAATACCGTACCATTTAGTGTACGCTCGTCAGAATACGACGAAACTTGTGCCATTGGATTGGTGGTATCACGCTGATCCTGTGACCCAAGTTTCACGTGATTCCGAGACAGTTGACCAAGCCGCATATTTGCGGGCCCTACGGTAGACTTTTAGGGCGAATTTGTCTTCGGCTCACCGAAATCCAAAATTGGACATACCGTTGAATTTGTATTGGCATTTAGAATTTGTTTGACCTATAATTTATCCTATTTAGAGATCTTTACTCCTGACACATTTTTCAGTGCAAAGTGGCCCACATGTGGACCCGTTTTGACCCGACCGCACCGGACGCGAATCACCACGCCTCGGCGCACCTGATTTTCAGAATTTTAAATTTGGATTTTTTCCAATTTTTCTGAATTTTTTGGGAATTGAAACCTAGGCCTTTGTTGACTAAATGATTTTTAATTGATAATAATTAATATTAAAATATTATGGAAATAATATTTTATGGTGTAAAATGGAAAACCAGACATAGGATAATTTTCTGTGTATTTATTGGACTCCGAAAATATTTTTAAAGCCCTAAAAACTATTAAATAAATAAACCAATTAAACTCCTAAATAAACCGGATTTATTTCCAAAATAAACCAAACCAACCCAGACCCGGTTCAGTTGAACCGAACCCAGACTTATTGGGTCGGGTCGGATCTAAACCCGACCCACAACCCGCAGACCCGAACCGGCATTTAAACAATAATGGGTCGGGCCGGATTCATATGAACCCGACCCGCGGACCCGAAACCTATCCCTAAACGGAACCCTAATCCTAAATCCGATCGGAAACACTGTTCCGATCGGCGGCTACCTCGATAAATACCCTAAGCCCATGCCAAAACCCTAGCTCACAGACTCCCGCTCCGCCCGCCTGAGCCGTCGCCCTAGCCGCCCTGTCCATCCACCACCTTCTCCTCCACTCCCTCGCAGTCCCGGCCGGCCGCAGCCGACGACCCCGCAGCAGCGCCTCAGCCCCAAACCCCGAGCCCCTCAGCCACCGTGCCCTAGCCGTCTGCCACTGTCTCCCTTCTCTCCTCGCCGAGAACGAGCACCACCACCCTTCGTCCCCGACGACATCCCGACAACCTCCACCCGTCCCAGATCTCTCCGCCCCAAGTCAGCCCCGCACCGCCACCACCTTCCCTCCTCTTCCTCCTCCTCAGCCTCGACGACACCCATCCTCCCACCGGAGAACCTCGACTGAACCATCCCCACCGAGTCGCCCGGCCAGCAAGGACTGAACCCTAACCCTAGCTCGGTTCTGACACAGGACACGGTGTCCCCGCGAGTCGAGACGACACACGGACACGTATAATTCGGACTTTCTGGAGCCCTGTTCAGGTATTCGTATCTTCCTCCTCGCTACCCCGATTTCGATTCCGTAAATTACATCGCGTAGCCTTCATGACCCCCTCGGTGCCTGTGCAACCCGCTCGGTGCATCGCGTCCTGTGGTGATCGCAAACCGCGATCCAAAAACAGGAAAAACAACGCCCTGTTTCACCCTGGAACTGAGTACGCCCCGCCAAGCGAGACGACTTGGGCGCACGCGGTCTTTACCAAAACGTTCGCGTCATTGATACGGACGTGTGAGATTTCGCAGAAGTCGATTCGGATGTGCGTGCACACCGGAATCAACGCGTATCCGCGAACAACGTCCCGTATCCGTCGGTTCTGGAATACGCTGTAACTGTGTACACACGTCGGATCGAGACGAAACTGGCGCCATCGGACTCGTAGCAATATGCTGGTCCTGTGACCCAAGTTTGGTTCGATTCTGAGAACGTTGACAGAATCGCGTATCGTGGGCCCCACAGGCTCCACTTGACGGGCGATTTTGTGATCGGCTCATCGAAATCCAATTCTGGAAGTTCCATTGGGTTCGTATCATCGTTCCTGACTTGTAGACACTGAGTTTGACGAATTTGGAGACCTTTGACCCTGACACGCTTTTCGGTGCAAAGTGGCCCACATGTGGACCCCGCTTTGGCCCGGAAATGTCATTTTTGCCCTTGTGTCCAAATTGGACTCAAGGACAGGCGTTTCTAGCTATTTGATATTTTCTGAATCTAATGGTGATGTTTATTTCAGCAACTGGAGTAGTACCTGCAGATCACACTGAGACCAGAGCTACAGTTGGAGCCAGGACCCCAGGCAAGTGTACCTTGCCAAACTCTGCAGTATTGTTACCTATTTTTCTTGCTTTATTATATTGCTGTGCATGCTTAACCTAGGGCCGTGTGACGTACTTAGCATCCGATTATCAGTCGGGTGCCAACATCGTACGCGGTGTTGTGTACTGTCATCTAGAGATGGACATTCGTGACACTTTACATTCTCGTACTTGTCTTATCAAGTACACTACGACCCAGGACACTTGACACCATTCATGAGACAGGATCTTCCCGAGATATTCGTGGTGATTCTGTATAGGATACAGGACTTGACATTGATATTATATTCCTAGACATTATATGACTTGTGCATTAGATATAATTGTGCGTGCCATGGACATGAGGCATCGTGGACATGAGACGTATGATTATATTGGGTGGGGAGAGACACACAGGCTACAGGTTGATTATTTATATTATGACAACGTCTCAGTCTTTCTCTGAGCTAGACGACTGCTGGTGTCTTAGTCTCACTACGAGCTAGACAACCACATGATATCACTGCTACCGGCTCCCCGACACAGAGCTTGTAGTGGTTTCAGCCTGAGTTCTTGTGCTGCTCTCATCTTGCATATCACTTAGCTGGTTATTTAGTGCTTTCCTATTGTTCTATTTATTGCTGGAGAGACACACATGCTACAGGTTGACTATATTGTGCCGGCGTCTTAGTCTCACTATGAGCTAGACAACTACATGATATCGCTGCTACCGGCTCCCCGACACAGAGCTTGTAGTAGTCTCAGCCTGAGTACTGGTGATGTTCTCACCTGCATTTTACATAGATGGTTACATTTTAACCCTATTGCTTTATTTATTGCTGCACTGCATTTATTTTGGCTTGAGCTTTCTTGTACCTTGCTATGTCCCCTGAGGACCTGGATCCGGATTATGTCTCCAGATATTGCAGACGAGATCTACCCCGAGGTATACGGGACCGGAGCATTAGCGTTAGCAAGAGCAGGTGCCTACATTGGAGCAGTACCAGGATCAGAGGACGATATCGTACCAGAGGACTTCTCCTGAGTATTTTCTTGAGATACTCTTTTATTTCTGTTTCTAGTTATTTATTTCCAGTCTATTACATTATTGTATCAGACTTATTCTCGGATTATTCTCCGAGACACTTTATTGAGATATGCTAGATTATACTTACTTGCTTTTATTCTGGCATTTGATCTGTGATTACCTGTTGTGGATGAGATTAGTATAGACTGTGATACGTATCATTGGACCTATGTATTGTTATATTACAGCTTAAGTATGCCCTGATGGATCCATTAGATTGGGTTTGTCCATCGGTGCGTACTGCTGGCCATTATCACGCGTCTGGTCCCTCGGTATTTTGGGACTGGGGCGTGACATAGTTTTTGTGGTGGCCCATGCAGGTCTACGACTAAATTGTTCGGTTTCAACTTAGGGACCGAGCAAGCCTGCAATAAGAATAGGATAAGTTTTAGGATCTCATCCACTTGCTTGAATCGTTCTTGACATCTATATCGGATTCGAATTAATTTCTTGACTTGCATCCTGCCTTGATTCCTGTGTGCTTCTTATTGTTTATTTTGGTTGTTACTCTTGAATTTTTGAATTTTGTGATTGGTAATTAGAACTTGACAGTTTAATTTATTATTGTAGATTATGACCCAATGATTACCCCTAGCTTTAAGTCGCGTAATTAGTACCCCCACCTCGATACAAGTTAGATCCTTTTCCCTTAACGGCCAGTAACTCTTCTATCCTCACTATCGACCCTTGTTCTATGAGCACTAAGACTAAGGCTTAAGACGACCCTAACCTAGGTAATATAGGAGGATACCCTAATAGGTACCAAGACCCCTTCTCGTAGACCTTAGCAAGAGTTTCCACAGCATCCTTAAGACGATTTTAGTATTAGTTAATTGTTCTAAGTTGGGTAGTATGATTCGCAACATAGTACCACCTAGCCCTATTGACCCATTGATGAAGTGAACTAGGATGACACAACTTTAGACATGCATAAGAAGATAGTGGTTATTCAGACTGTAGAAATTAGAGACCCGTATCCCTATCTGGTCAACTAACGATTTAGACAAGGAGGTTGTATGATAAATGTAGAGATGGCAGAGTCTGTTATTATTATGGTTGCTTGTTTGTTTTATTTTGTGAACTTGAATAATTTTTACCTCCTTTCATCATCATCTAGCGTACTTAAAATTTGCTATACTTGACTTATGCTGCTATTCTATAGCCTAGTTTTCCAAGCTTATTCTTTATCGAGCTTGTTCATGACATATGTATTAGTGGACATGTACATTAATACAATTGTCTATTCAGAATCAGTGTATTAAGGTCTGGCCAACCTTAGTGCGCTTGATTCGCCCTTCGTAACGCTACTTTACGTGGATTGAGATATGTAGTGATTAGTAGACGAATATACTTGCCCTAGACATGTCTGACATATCGTATCGGTTACATAACTGTACTAAATACGAGCATGCGAACAAAGGATTACCAGAATAGGATTTCAATCCACAACTGCTTGACGATTTCCATTTGAATTCTTTAAACGCCTTGATCCCGATACTTCTATTCTATCACCTCACCCTTGAACTCTTTATTATTGATCTCCGTCTTCCCTTATTTCGGAAAGACGAGACCTCGTGCTTGGTATAAGTTTGATATATAGACAGTACTAGATACACCCCACAGGCCGGTCGCATTGTTGATGACCCATTTATATATGATTAAGGGAATATCATAGGTGATATGTTTGGTGTTAAAGACTTGAGGATTCCATAACATGATTAAATAAGTTGGGGCATAGCTTTATTAGATGCATAGTCTTAGATGATAAATGGGTAAACTCTAAGTTGGGTAGAGATCGCAATGTTCACTTGAGAGGAATCCTTTAGACTGTAATCAAGTGAGATTGAATAGAGAGAACCCTACCATATTTTAATTTTGAGGACGAAATTTTTATAAGTTGGGTAGATTGTAAGCCCCCTGATTTTCAGAATTTTAAATTTGGATTTTCGCCAATTTTTCTGAATTTTTCGGGAATTGAAACCTAGGCCTTTGTTGACTAAATAATTTTTAATTGATAATAATTAATATTAAAATATTATGGAAATAATATTTTATGGTGTAAAATAGAAAACCAGACATAGGATAATTTTCTGTGTATTTATTGGACTCCGGAAATATTTTTAAAGCCCTAAAAACTATTAAATAAATAAACCAATTAAACCCCTAAATAAACCGGGTTTATTTCCAAAATAAACCAAACCAACCCAGACCCGGTTCAGTTGAACCGAACCCAGACTTATTGGGTCGGGTCGGATCTAAACCCGACCCACAACCCGCAGACCCGAACCGGCATTTAAACAATAATGGGTCGGGCCGGATTCATATGAACCCGACCCGCGGACCCGAAACCCAAACCCGAAACCTATCCCTAAACGGAACCCTAATCCTAAATCCGATCGGAAACACTGTTCCGATCGGCGGCTACCTCGATAAATACCCTAAGCCCATGCCGGAACCCTAGCTCATAGACTCCCGCTCCGCCCGCCTGAGTCGTCGCCCTAGCCGCCCTGTCCATCCACCACCTTCTCCTCCACTCCCTCGCAGTCCCGGTCGGCCGCAGCCGACGACCCCGCAGCAGCGCCTCAGCCCCAAACCCCGAGCCCCTCGGCCACCGTGCCCTAGCCGTCTGCCACTGTCTCCCTTCTCTCCTCGCCGAGAACGAGCACCACCACCCTTCGTCCCCGACGACATCCCGACAACCTCCACCCGTCCCAGATCTCTCCACCCCAAGTCAGCCCCGCACCGCCACCACCTTCCCTCCTCTTCCTCCTCCTCAGCCTCGACGACACCCATCCTCCCACCGGAGAACCTCGACTGAACCATCCCCACCGAGCTGCCCGGCCAGCAAGGACTGAACCCTAACCCTAGCTCGGTTCTGACACAGGACACGGTGTCCCCGCGAGTCGAGACGACACACGGACACGTATAATTCGGACTTTCTGGAGCCCTGTTCAGGTATTCGTATCTTCCTCCTCGCTACCCCGATTTCGATTCCGTAAATTGCATCGCGTAGCCTTCATGACCCCCTCGGTGCCTGTGCAACCCGCTCGGTGCATCGCGTCCTGTGGTGATCGCAAACCGCGATCCAAAAACAGAAAAAATAATGCCATATTTCACCCCGGAACTGAGTACGCCCCGCCAAGCGAGACGACTTGGTCGTACGCGATCTTTACCAAAACGTGCGCGTCGTTGATACGGACGTGTGGGATTTCGCAGAAGTCGATTCGGATGTGCGTGCACACCGGAATCAACGCGTATCCGCGAACAACGCTCCGTATCCGTCGGTTCTGGAACACGCTGTAACTTTGTGTACACACGTCGGATCGAGACGAAACTGGCGCCATCGGACTCGTAGCAATACGCTGGTCCTGTGACCCAAGTTTGGTTCGATTCTGAGAACGTTGACAGAATTGCGTATCGTGGGCCCCACAGGCTCCACTTGACGGGCGATTTTGTGATCGGCTCATCGGAATCCAATTCTGGAAGTTCCGTTGGGTTCGTATCATCGTTCCTGACTTGTAGACACTGAGTTTGATGAATTTGGAGACCTTTGACCCTGACACGCTTTTCGGTGCAAAGTGGCCCACATATGGACCCCGCTTTGGTCCGGAAATGTCATTTTTGCCCTTGTGTCCAAATTGGACTCAAGGACAGGCGTTTCTAGCTATTTGATATTTTTTGAATCTAATGGTGATGTTTATTTCAGCAACCGGAGTAGTACCTGCAGATCACACTGAGACCAGAGCTACAGTTGGAGCCAGGACCCCAGGCAAGTGTACCTTGCCAAACTCTGCAGTATTGTTACCTATTTTTCTTGCTTCATTATATTGATGTGCATTCTTAACCTAGGGCCGTGTGACGTACTTAGCGTCCGATTATCAGTCGGGTGCCAACATCGTACGCGGTGTTGTGTACTGTCATCTAGAGATGGACATTCGTGACACTTTACATTCTCGTACTTGTCTTATCAAGTACACTACGACCCAGGACACTTGACACCATTCATGAGACAGGATCTTCCCGAGATATTCGTGGTGATTCTGTATAGGATACAGGACTTGACATTGATATTATATTCCTAGACATTATATGACTTGTGCATTAGATATGATTGTGCGTGCCATGGACATGAGGCATCGTGGACATGAGACGTATGATTACATTGGGTGGGGAGAGACACACAGGCTACAGGTTGATTATTTATATTATGACAATGTCTCAGTCTTTCTCTGAGCTAGACGACTGCTGGTGTCTTAGTCTCACTACGAGCTAGACAACCACATGATATCACTGCTACCGGCTCCCCGACACAGAGCTTGTAGTGGTTTCAGCCTGAGTTCTTGTGCTGCTCTCATCTTGCATATCACTTAGCTGGTTATTTAGTGCTTTCCTATTGTTCCATTTATTGCTGGAGAGACACACATGCTACAGGTTGACTATATTGTGCCGGCGTCTTAGTCTCACTACAAGCTAGACAACTACATGATATCGCTGCTACCGGCTCCCTGACACAGAGCTTGTAGTAGTCTCAGCCTGAGTACTGGTGATGTTCTCACCTGCATTTTACATAGATGGTTACATTTTTACCCTATTGCTTTATTTATTGCTGCACTGCATTTATTTTGGCTTGAGCTTTCTTGTACCTTGCTATGTCCCCTGAGGACCTGGATCCGGATTATGTCCCCAGATATTGCAGACGAGATCTACCCCGAGGTATACGGGACCGGAGCATTAGCGTTAGCAGGAGCAGGTGCCTACATTGGAGCAGTACCAGGATCAGAGGACGAGATCGTACCAGAGGACTTCTCCTGAGTATTTTCTTGAGATACTCTTTTATTTCTGTTTCTAGTTATTTATTTCCAGTCTATTACATTATTGTATCAGACTTATTCTCGGATTGTTCTCCGAGACACTTTATTGAGATATGCTAGATTATACTTACTTGCTTTTATTCTGGCATTTGATCTGTGATTACCTGTTGTGGATGAGATTAGTATAGACTGTGATACGTATCATTGGACCTATGTATTGTTATATTACAGCTTAAGTATGCCCTGATGGATCCATTAGATTGGGTTTGTCCATCGGTGCGTACTGCTGGCCATTATCACGCGTCTGGTCCCTCGGTATTTTGGGACTGGGGCGTGACACGCATCAATCGAGTAAGCAGCGGAGGGACAGTGTTGCAATGCAATGCATTTAGCCAACTAAGTATTCGGGACAATTCGAGGGACTGGGTTCTCTTTTAGCAAAGGTGTCACGCCCCAGGCCCAATATACGTAGGACCAGGATACGTAATCATGCCAGCCGTATGAATATGGCACTCCAATATATGGAAACCATAACACACGTACGCTGTAATATGAATAACAATATCCACAGTGGTATAAATCCATCACAAATCATATGGTATAATCTAATCTCATCCACAGAATCATATATAAGGACATAATCAATAACCAGCACTAGATCTTAATGTAAAGCACCTAAAGGGGGTAGTCGGATGGAAACAAATCCACTACCGGACTAGAATGAGGAATAAGCAAGATACATACAATATAAATACAACCTCTAACAATCACGAGGCTCGAAGAGAACTCCTCGGAACGTACGCAACCAGTCCGGATCCGCGCTCCTGCAATACTCATGAACAGATACACCTGGCAGAGAACCAGGTCCTCAGAGGGACATAACAAGAATACTTAAACACATGCCATAAAGTAAATACTGTGAAAACTCAAGGGTGACCTAACCATCTAAGTGAAATGCACTTTGAGGACAACTTGAGTATATGGGAAAGTGTAGGCTAGACATATGCTGACGTAATTCACCAGTCGTGACAACTGGCTAATATATGCCACACATGCCCCCATAGGAGGGCGCTCAGTAATAACGTCCATCTCCGAAGAGCATGGCATCTGTATAATATAACGTCCATATCACCCCGAAGAGTGTGGCATCAGTATAGTATATATCGTCCATATCACCCCGAAGAGTGTGGCATCAGTGTAGTATATATCGTCCATATCACTCCGTCGAGTGTGGCATCAGTGTAAAGGAAGTGGGGTATCCCATACGCCTACAAGTTGTCCTCCCCGCCCAATGATCTAAGCATGTTGTATCCACAACACGCGTCATAGTCTATCACTAGAACAGTAGCCCATCCTTACAACCAAACAAGGACAAGGATCAGGCCATTGTATCATGACAGTTTATGCTCCACCTACTAATAACTGCTAAGTCTTCTAACATGCATCACTATTAGCAGTTATACCCTATCCGTCGCACGCCTACACGTACAGGTGGCCAACCACATACGCAGGACCGTGCCCTACATGAGACTCACAACACGTGTACGAAAATGTGTCAAGGCCTGGGAGTCATACCAATAACTCCACACTTTAGGTGGGTCCACTAGACACTAGGTTAGACACTATCCTAACGTCAACGCATCCGTTGACTGCACCCGAGTCTCTCTCGGACGCGCACAATTTAAGATAATAAACATGCATCTAAAGTACAGAATTTAAACAGTATAACAAAGGCAAGGTATACTTGCCTGGCAGGCGGCTGTGTAGTCCCAATAACTATCTCCGGAAGTCGCATAGAACCAATCCAATCAGTCCTCGGTGTCAGCGTGCGCAGGTACGGAAATCGGGGATGACTGCTGCGGGTTGTCGGGCAAGGGTGACGGGTCCTTGATGGACACGAGGACGAGGGTGATATTGATGGTGGGTGAGATGATGATGATGAGGGTTATGATGGAAGTAATGATGGTGATACCATTGGTGATGATTGTGAAGCTACTAGGGGGTGACGATGATGAGTGCAAATGACGAAGATGGTGCTGTGGATACTGGTGATGACGAGAATGATGGTTAGGGTTGATGGTGATGAGGTTGTTTGATGATGTCGATGATAAAGAGGTGATGATGACAATGATGACGTGGACAGTGGTGATGATAAGGGCACTGATGATGATGACTAGGATGATGATGACGAGGGCTACTACGAGGATACAACGACGTTGATAATGGCGACGATGATGCCGATGGCGATGATGGTTATGACGTTGATAAGGGCGATGACGAAGTCGTGATGGTGGAGGCGTACATAAGATGATTATGGTGATGGTGTTACTCGATGGTGGTGGGGTTGACACTCCGACCAGCGAGGAAGGGTGGTCCGGCCAGCAAGAAGAGGACAGGGAGGAGCTCAGGAAGGGGAAATCAGGGAAGAGGGCTCAGTGTTGCTCCGGCCAGGTGGAAGGGGAGGCTGGCCGGGGCTGTGCAGGGAGGAGGAGGAGAGGAGTGGTGGCGGAGGTCCGGCCATGGAGGTATTGACGACAGGGAGGAGAGGAGCAGGGAAAGGGGGTCGAGGTTGATGGGCTGATGGTCGACGCGCTTCAAGCGAACGGGGCTCGGCGAGATTCAGTCGAGCGGGGGGTTGCTCGGCGTGGGTGGCTGTCGTCGGGACGGGGGTGTCCACTGGTGGAGGCTCGGGAAGAGAGGAGATCGGGATGGGGAGATCCGGTGGAGGAGTACAGGCGAGGGAGATGAAGAAGCTGACGAGGGGGCGGAGGTGAAGGCTGAGGGAGGCCCGGCGAGTGAGCGCCGGCGAAGGAGGAGGGAATGAGGACAGCAGAGGGGAAGAGGGGATGGAGGCCTGGTTCAGCGGCTCGGCTGCTCGTCGTGGACAACCGTGTTCCGGTGGCGTTGTCCCATCAGGTTGGTCGGGGAGAGGCATGGGGTGCGACGACGGGATGACAGCGGCTCCTCCGACGCGGTGCAGGCAACAACGAGGTGGAGGAAGGAGAGATGGGCAGTGGCCCGACGAGGAGGATGCTCAGGTGAGGCACGGTGCTGCTCCGGCGAGACCGGCGGGTGTATGCAGGTAGGGAGGTTGAAGATGACAGGAAGGGGGAGGGGGTATTCGGCTGGTAGTTTTATTTAGGTTTGGTTGGAAGAAAAATAATGAGGGGAAAGGAAAATCTTATGTATTTTTATTCATGAAGGGTTTTGGTTTGACCTAGGAAGGTTTGACCTAGGTCAACACTCTCTTGGATTGGGCCTTGGACTCACATGGGGATGCTTGGAAGGGCTTTAATTTGCAATAATAAAATGCAAGAATAGATTTAATATACGGGGCGATGTGCGCGCGTTGCATATCCCAGAAAATTACGGAAAGGTCCACGTGAAGGGAAAATTGGATTTTTTCACGTATTGCCCGATGGTGGGGGCACCTCGATACGTTTTTGCAATATAGCCCCCAACAATTGGAAAAATTGCACAAAGGCAAAAATTAGATTTAATTAATTTAATTAAATGCGCACGATGTTCTGGAATTAATTAGGAGTACCTGGGAATAAAATTAGGTTGGACACAAGTGTCTGGGACATAGAAGATACAGTATAGAATATTAATAAAATTTGGTTGGTACAAAACGGTCAAGGTTGGGTTCCCGATTTCGATTGGGACGCACATGGGTACAAGGACGTATTTTGTTTAGAATTACGAAATAACGTCCACGACGTTTATTGTGCGACTAAAATGTCGTACCAGAAAACATGATTATAAATTATGCAGAAGTCGGAACAGATGGTGGTCAAGTCTAGGACAGGGTTATGGAAATTGTAGACAGACAATGGCCAGTACACTACTCCAATTAACGCGACAACGGTAAGGTGCGCTACGCGATAAAATAATGTACAGTTAATCAAATGCTGTGTTCTAAATTCTAATTGGGTTCAAACTAGCCCTAATTCCACTATATAAGACAAGTAACCCTAATTTTGGGAGAGGGGGTTTACAACCTACCCAACTTAAAATAATTTCGTCCTCGAAATAAAAAAGGCATAATTGGTTTAACTCCTTCACATACCTAAGGCAAGTTAATCGCGACATCTTTGTGATAATTAAAATTCTAATCCATCCTTCGTAATCATTTCAAAATTAAGATGGTCTCTTGTTCAAATCAAAATTCAACATATCGTACTTCCTCATCAACATCCAAGTTTATTTTCAATCCATATAACATCTTCGCATATCAAAATTTATATCGCGATCTCCGATTACCAAAATCTATTTTAGAAATGATTCTAATCAAATTTTTTTTTCTCCTATTTTACAGCTTATGAACTTTTGTATTCTTCCAATTTAAATTCACTTTATATCCTCAATAGTTCAAATAGGTAATCCTGCAATCAAAAATTTCTTTTTAATTTAATCCTCAAATTTGAGATTTAATCCGTCCATGTCCATGTTTAGAGTTCTATTTATTTTTCCTCGAGGTTTAAATCGTTGATTCAACCTTCAATACTCTAAATTCAAATCATGTGCTAAAAATTGAAATTTATTGATCCTCATCTTCTTACTTATTCGTCCAAAGTTCTTTAAAAATTAAAAATGACTTGAACCCTTTAATCAAGTTTTTGCTCGATCACAGTCTAAAGAAATTTCTCTCAAGCTGATAAATGCAACTGCTACCCAACTTAGAGTTTACCCATCTATCACATAAGGCTCTTACATTTTAAGAAATCTCATTCCTCAATTTTTCTTAATCATGCTACTCAATCCTTAAAAAAAGTTTTAACACCAAATATATTACATGTGATATGCCCTTGGTTACAAAATAATCATCAAATAATGTAATTGGCCTATAGGGTATATCTAATACTATCTGTGTATCAACTTATGCTAGGCACGAGGTTTCGTCTTTCCGAAATAAGGGAAGACAGAGAACAACAATAAGGAGTTCAAGGAGAGGTAATAGATTAGAAGTATGGGGATCAAGGCGTTTAAAGAATTCAACGGGAATTGTCAAGGCAGTTGTGGATTGAAATCCTATTTTGGGTAATTCCTATTCACATACTTGCATCGGTACAGTTATGCAATGAATACGATATGCTCAGACATATCTAGAGGGCAAGTACATTTCGTCTACTAATCACTATATATCTCAATCCACGTAAAATAGTTATGCGAAGGGCGAACCAAGCGCACCATGGTTGATCAGACCGTAGTACTCTGATTCTGAAATGTATTAGTGTACGCGTCCAATAATACATATGTCATGAACAAGCTTGATAAAAGACTAAGCTTGCAAAACTAGGCTTTAACAGCAGCATAAGTCGAGGTAGTATAAAAATATAAGTACGCTAGATTATGATGAAGGGAGGCACAAAAAATAATTTAAGCTCACAAACCAAACAAGATACAAAATTAAGACTCTACAATCTCTACAGTTGTCATGCTACTCCTTATCTAAGCCGCTAGTCGACCAAATAGGGGTACGGGTCTCAAATTTCTACAGTCTGAATAAACGTTATCTTCTCATACAGTCTACAGTTTATGTCATTCAGTTACTCTAAATTAATGAAGCAAGAGGACTAGGTGTTACTACGTTGTGGGGCACACTATCCAACTTAAAATATTAACTAATATTGTGATAGCCTTAAGGAGATCCGGCAAAATAATAAGGTTCTGGTAAATAATGTACGATTCTTATTGGGCTATACGGGAAACGAATCTTAGTACTTATTTGGGTCTCCTATTGTATCATGCAAGTAATGGCCATCTTAAGTCTTTATCATATAGCTCCTAGAATACAGATGTCATTAGTAAGAATGGAAGACTAGTTAATGACTTTTAAGAGGAAAGGGAAATACAACTCGTATCGGATTACGGATATGAATTATGCGATTTAAAACTAAGAATAATCATATCACAATCTAAAGGGAACAACTCAACTATCAAATTCTAACTACCACGCACAAAATTCAAAGTTCAAATTACCAAACTATAACCCTAGCAAACTATATATCCTAACATAGAATAAGATCACTTGGCCTTCAATCATAAGAGTTATGCGGCACGAGTTGAGAGATGAAGAAGAGAAGAACATAATTTAGTCGTCGCACAGATAACGAGTATCAGGGTTGCAAAGGAACAAGATAGGAAATTACCATAGAGGGACTCTAGATAACATCATGGTTTTCTAAGGGAAGGTGGTGAGAAAATCTTCGTATTTGAGGTATGATCAAGGAGAATGTCATACTCGTTGCTCTGGGCTTCCTGAGGTACTGTCTGCTAATATCACGACAAGAATCTACATCCTAACACTATCTCACTATGCACATTAGGTTCAGTCCCTACATTCGATCTCAGATTTCTATTGGTTCCTCAATACTAGGGTCAGACATTAGGATTACATCTCTAACTAGCTCTAGTAATGCCTATACTACTCTTAAGTCATTTATAATATATCAAGGGGTAATGGTACATCAATCTATAGGTAAGGGTGCTAGGGTTTTATTAGATGTTCTAAACTTAGTGATGTGTCAACACTCTAGCTGTATTCTTAAAAGGGAGGTTACTCTACTTATTATCTAACAATAGGGACTTCTATATTCTAGGAGAAGACTACACTCAAGGAACTAATAGGGAAGCACATGAATCAAGCAGGATGCAGTTATTCAAATGGAATGGATTGGAAGGAAGATAAGTCATAGTCAGTTGTGGATGAGATCCTATACTCTAATCCTAGGTGCAGGCTTGCTCGGTACAGTAACGTAACCAAGACAATATGCTCTGACCTGCATGGGCCACCACAAAAACATGTCACGCCCCAGGCCCAATATACGTAGGACCAGGATACGTAATCATGCCAGCCGTATGAATATGGCACTCCAATATATGGAAACCATAACACACGTACGCTGTAATATGAATAACAATATCCACAGTGGTATAAATCCATCACAAATCATATGGTATAATCTAATCTCATCCACAGAATCATATATAAGGACATAATCAATAACCAGCACTAGATCTCAATGTAAAGCACCTAAAGGGGGTAGTCGGATGGAAACAAATCCACTACCGGACTAGAATGAGGAATAAGCAAGATACATACAATATAAATACAACCTCTAACAATCACGAGGCTCGAAGAGAACTCCTCGGAACGTATGCAACCAGTCCGGATCCGCGCTCCTGCAATACTCATGAACAGATACACCTGGCAGAGAACCAGGTCCTCAGAGGGACATAACAAGAATACTTAAACACATGCCATAAAGTAAATACTGTGAAAACTCAAGGGTGACCTAACCATCTAAGTGAAATGCACTTTGAGGACAACTTGAGTATATGGGAAAGTGTAGGCTAGACATATGCTGACGTAATTCACCAATCGTGACAACTGGCTAATATATGCCACACATGCCCCCATAGGAGGGCGCTCAGTAATAACGTCCATCTCCGAAGAGCATGGCATCTGTATAATATAACGTCCATATCACCCCGAAGAGTGTGGCATCAGTGTAGTATATATCGTCCATATCACCCCGAAGAGTGTGGCATCAGTGTAGTATATATCGTCCATATCACTCCGTCGAGTGTGGCATCAGTGTAAAGGAAGTGGGGTGTCCCATACGCCTACAAGTTGTCCTCCCCGCCCAATGATCTAAGCATGTTGTATCCATAACACGCGTCATAGTCTATCACTAGAACAGTAGCCCATCCTTATAACCAAACAAGGACAAGGATCAGGCCATTGTATCATGACAGTCTATGCTCCACCTACTAATAACTGCTAAGTCTTCTAACATGTATCACTATTAGCAGTTATACCCTATCCGTCGCACGCCTACACGTACAGGTGGCCAACCACATACGCAGGACCGTGCCCTACATGAGACTCACAACACGTGTACGAAAATGTGTCAAGGCCTGGGAGTCATACCAATAACTCCACACTTTAGGTGGGTCCACTAGACACTAGGTTAGACACTATCCTAACGTCAACGCATCCGTTGACTGCACCCGAGTCTCTCTCGGACGCGCACAATTTAAGATAATAAACATGCATCTAAAGTACAGAATTTAAACAGTATAACAAAGGCAAGGTATACTTGCCTGGCAGGCGGCTGTGTAGTCCCAATAACTATCTCCGGAAGTCGCATAGAACCAATCCAATCAGTCCTCGGTGTCAGCGTGCGCAGGTACGGAAATCGGGGATGACTGCTGCGGGTTGTCGGGCAAGGGTGACGGGTCCTTGATGGACACGAGGACGAGGGTGATATTGATGGTGGGTGAGATGATGATGATGAGGGTTATGATGGAAGTAATGATGGTGATACCATTGGTGATGATTGTGAAGCTACTAGGGGGTGACGATGATGAGTGCAAATGACGAAGATGGTGCTGTGGATACTGGTGATGACGAGAATGATGGTTAGGGTTGATGGTGATGAGGTTGTTTGATGATGTCGATGATAAGGAGGTGATGATGACAATGATGACGTGGACAGTGGTGATGATAAGGGCACTGATGATGATGACTAGGATGATGATGACGAGGGCTACTACGAGGATACAACGACGTTGATAATGACGACGATGATGCCGATGGCGATGATGGTTACGACGTTGATAAGGGCGATGACGAAGTCGTGATGGTGGAGGCGTACATAAGATGATTATGGTGATGGTGTTACTTGATGGTGGTGGGGTTGACACTCCGACCAGCGAGGAAGGGTGGTCCGGCCAGCAAGAAGAGGACAGGAAGGAGCTCAGGAAGGGGAAATCAGGGAAGAGGGCTCAGTGTTGCTCCGGCCAGGTGGAAGGGGAGGCTGGCCGGGGCTGTGCAGGGAGGAGGAGGAGAGGAGTGGTGGCGGAGGTCCGGCCATGGAGGTATTGACGACAGGGAGGAGAGGAGCAGGGAAAGGGGGTCGAGGTTGATGGGCTGATGGTCGACGCGCTTCAAGCGAACGGGGCTCGGCGAGATTCAGTCGAGCGGGGGGTTGCTCGGCGTGGGTGGCTGTCGTCGGGACGGGGGTGTCGACTGGTGGAGGCTCGGGAAGAGAGGAGATCGGGATGGGGAGATCCGGTGGAGGAGTGCAGGCGAGGGAGATGAAGAAGCTGACGAGGGGGCGGAGGTGAAGGCTGAGGGAGGCCCGGCGAGTGAGCGCTGGCGAAGGAGGAGGAAATGAGGACAGCAGAGGGGAAGAGGGGATGGAGGCCTGGTTCAGCGGCTCGGCTGCTCGTCGTGGACAACCGTGTTCCGGTGGCGTTGTCCCAGCAGGTTGGTCGGGGAGAGGCGTGGGGTGCGACGACGGGATGACAGCGGCTCCTCCGACGCGGTGCAGGCAACAACGAGGTGGAGGAAGGAGAGATGGACAGTGGCCCGACGAGGAGGATGCTCAGTTGAGGCACGGTGCTGCTCCGGCGAGACCGGCGGGTGTATGCAGGTAGGGAGGTTGAAGATGACAGGAAGGGGGAGGGGGTATTCGGCTGGTAGTTTTATTTAGGTTTGGTTGGAAGGAAAATAATGAGGGGAAAGGAAAATCTTATGTATTTTTATTCATGAAGGGTTTTGGTTTGACCTAGGAAGGTTTGACCTAGGTCAACACTCTCTTGGATTGGGCCTTGGACTCACATGGGGATGCTTGGAAGGGCTTTAATTTGCAATAATAAAATGCAAGAATAGATTTAATATACGGGGCGATGTGCGCGCGTTGCATATCCCAGAAAATTACGGAAAGGTCCACGTGAAGGGAAAATTGGATTTTTTCACGTATTGCCCGATGGTGGGGGCACCTCGATACGTTTTTGCAATATAGCCCCCAACAATTGGAAAAATTGCACAAAGGCAAAAATTAGATTTAATTAATTTAATTGAATGCGCATGATGTTCTGGAATTAATTAGGAGTACCTGGGAATAAAATTAGGTTGGACACAAGTGTCTGGGACATAGAAGATACAGTGTAGAATATTAATAAAATTCGGTTGGTACAAAACGGTCAAGGTTGGGTTCCCGATTTCGATTGGGACGCACATGGGTACAAGGACGTATTTTGTTTAGAATTACGAAATAACGTCCACGACGTTTATTGTGCGACTAAAATGTCGTACCAGAAAACATGATTATAAATTATGCAGAAGTCGGAACAGATGGTGGTCAAGTCTAGGACAGGGTTATGGAAATTATAGACAGACAATGGCCAGTACACTACTCCAATTAACGCGACAACGGTAAGGTGCGCTACGCGATAAAATAATGTACAGTTAATCAAATGCTGTGTTCTAAATTCTAATTGGGTTCAAACTAGCCCTAATTCCACTATATAAGACAAGTAACCCTAATTTTGGGAGAGGGGGTTTACAAAAGGCATCGTTCCATACATTATGTCCCTTTATACGATAGCATTCAATAGGCAATCAAAGCCAGAATTTTCGGGTCTTGGGGACTGAGGCACGCCTATCGCTCCCTCGGACGATCCAGTACCTGCAAGCAAGTAAACTGTTGGTGGGTCAGCACTTTTATAAGTACTGGTGAGATAAAACAACTGAA
Organism: Iris macrosiphon; assembly: GCA_036927795.1. Lineage (NCBI taxonomy): Eukaryota > Viridiplantae > Streptophyta > Magnoliopsida > Asparagales > Iridaceae > Iris > Iris macrosiphon. The sequence goes on along the minus strand of JAYESA010000003.1, from coordinate 124,104,245 downwards.
CAGAAGCAAGCATTCACTAAAACCAACACTAAGTAATCATGTTATAAAATATTACATTACTAGTGATCTTTCTAGTTTTACCTATGTTAGTTACATGCAGCAGAAGAACGGAGTCATATTACATTGTTTTGGAAACATCTTTTAAAACAGAGTTTCATATTAAATAAGCAAGCAAGACAAGCCGTTCGTTTTGTTTCAAGGTGTGTGCAGCGTGTCTCGTGAGACTCTAGGGACAAATGCACAGCTAGACACACATGCATATCTTAGGGGCAGTCCTCTATCCAAGCCAACACAATGAACTAGCTATATGCAGTGCGGTCCCCGAGTATCTCAGGATTGGCAGATGTTGGTCCAGCATACCAATGACTCTTTATATGATGCTAATGGCAGCTGTGACTTATGGTTGCTTTCCACTATCTCTGTAGCAGCCGTGACACATGCAGTTCAGCTCTCCACTAATAGTCATTGTCCGACCGATGCGAATGCATGGAAACACTATCAAATAAACTTTAGGATGCAGACGAGATGAACCATCAGACTATAGTTTTTGTTGCGGGGGCAAGCCGCCTTATCTTTGAACATATTCAGGCACACGATATGGTTCTCTCGGAGCATAGGCGATAGTGAACATGTTCATGCAAACACATACTTAGACAAGCGTTTCAGGATCTCTTAGTTAAGCAGACATGTTCGTTTCAAAGACAAGCTAGGTAAGTTCGTTCATTAACATGCAAGGCAGGTTCAATCATTCTCTTATGAAAACATTGCAAGCAAAAACTCAGATTATTATTAAGGCGTGCAAGAATCAGAGAAAGAAGTTATGCCCACTCACCTTGATACATAATGCCGACGCGAAGCGGGACATTACAGTGATGACATGCTATAATGTGACATATCAAACAATCTAATTACTAATGTGATTGAAGAGATGTAGAGCAGGAAAATACAATAAACAAACTAATAACTAATGTGAATTACTCCAGAGTAGAAAAATATAATAAGCAAACTAATTTGAGAGAAGGAAAAGTATAATATACGAACTTGCATTGTATTATTTGGTTTGATGGTGTTTTTGCTTCCAAATTACTTTTTTCGAAAGAAAATCATGTCTTCTTTCTGGGGAACTACCAACAGATACCTGGATTATAGACACCCTATAATAGTATATATCGTTGCAGGCCAGCCATAAAAGAGGGATATTCATCTGCTAAGCAACCTGCGGTTGAACCAGTTTCCTTTACTCTGTTTTCCTCTCTGTTTTTGAGATTCCTCTCTTTTTTTCCTTCTCTGGTCTTAAAGCTACGTTTAAGCTCTTTTTGTTCTGTCTTACTCAATGTCTGGATTACCTGTCGAAGACCTATGTATTAGATATCACTACAAGAAAAATGACTTTTCTTGACAGTTTTTTTCCGACAAAAAAATTTTTTATTGACGTTTTTGGATCCGTCATCTAGGTTAGAGTCAAGAAAAGTCGACACTTTTCTTGACGGTTTCTGATTTTATTTTCTTGACGGTTTTAAACCATCAAGTTACAAGCTTATCTTGACGGTTTTAAACCGTCAAGAAAATATTTCAAAAAAACCGTCAAAATAATATTTCAAAAAAACCGTCAAGATAAATAAATTTTTTTCTTAACTGTGGCCTAGATGACGGTTAATGAATGTCAAGAAATATTTCTTGAGCGAAAAAAACTGTCAAGAAAAATATTTATTGATGTTTAAAAACCGTCAAGAGAAGTTAAATTTTGTTTAACCAAAATTTTGTTTATAATTATATATTATATGCTTCATTTTGTCGTGTTTACCGACACATAATATCAACATAATCCAAAACATCGCAAACATCAAAGAACAATAATATACATAATTTTTATATTAACAAATACGCATTTGCACATCGTAAACATCCAACCAACGTATCCAAATAGACCAAATATGTGGTTTTCGTACAATTTATTAAACATCCCAAACTTATATATACAAGTAAACCAAAATACATGGCACATTGTCAAACTATATAACAAAATATCTGAATCCAAAGTGCATCCCATCACAAAAACCTTCATTTGGAAGCACATGTTGTTCATGAGAGAACAAGAGCACAAAAGTTACTAATGTTAATGAGCTTATTGAACATTGAACAAGAAAACGAGATCCTGAAGAAAACAAGGAGAGTATAATAACTCAACTGAACTATCATGAACAACATTGGGAAGACTAGACTACTAATAAATGAAAAATAGTACAAATATGGTGAAATTTTCACCATTTAGCTTCTTAATTTTCTGGTACTTTTTTTCTGTTCTCGGCCATCATATTCTCCCTCATCTGTAATTGGGAAAAGAGAGAGTAAGACATGCCATAGCAAAACTAAGGTCCAAATGGGCAAATGCAGTAATACAGATTACTACAATATGTATAGCTTATGAAATTTTCCTGAACATGTGCAGAAATGAAGTGCCAGTGTAAGGGGGGGGGTTAGAGAGTGTCTAGTGTGCAGATTTAAACTGCTAGACTGCAGCTGAATAAGTGTGTCCATTTAATTACGTATGTGTATGTTTTGCAGTGTGAAGTATCAGTGTACCAGAACCATGTATGTGTGTTGTATAGAAGTCATTCAGAGCAACTAGGATATGATTGGAACCTTCATTCAGCATCAGTAATAAGCCTTATACCTTAAGCACTAAAAATTGTAAAAGCCTAACACAACCAAAGTATATTGGACCATCAATAACTACATATTAGATATACTTAGCAAGAAAGACACTTGTACTAAACACTGCAGACAATTCCTATAAATTAGAGAGAGATACTATTTACATCCTTCAAGTCGACAAACCATAAATTCCACTATGTTTCCTCTAAAGGATCACCGAAAAAAATTATCTTTCATAATGATTCAGGTGTTCAATGCAGGTCCAACCAGCCAAGGCTCAGAAATCGTAAAACGATATTCAAGACATAAAAGTAGTAGTCATACAAGATATAAAGAGGATATATCACACACAAATATGCTGGAATAAAATGAGCCACAAAAAATACGACAAAATATAACAAATGCATCTCTACGAAAAATAACCTTTGCTGTTTGAAGTATGTCTTTAGTTCCAGCCATTAAATGAGCTAAAAACTGAGAACATGAGGCTTCATAAGCAAATAATGATCGTCTTACAGAAGCCAACCTTACTAAACACTCCAGTGCCTGAAAATATGGAAAAAAAAAATTAAATATGCTTGAGCTAAAAAGTACATATTGAAGATCAGAAAAGTGAGCTAATATGGGAAGTACCAGACGGAAATGCTTAGATTGGCACTTTTAACCATTCAAAATCACTTTCATATATTTCGGAAGTAGCCTGGCTAGAAATTAGTCAATCACTAATTTACCTCATCAAACTTGTCCTTCGACTATTTAGCAGACAATATGCAATTGTTGAAAATCTACAATGAAGTAAAATAGTAATTTGTTTCCAAATTTCAAAGGCACTAAAACCTATCAATGTGAAAACATGCATGTTTTCATTATAAAACATGTTCAATTAAGATCCAGACCATCCATACTTGTTTGTTTATCAATATTTTATAGTAGTACCACATGAAATCATCCTAAAATTGAATAAAAATCGAGAGCTAGTAATCATGCTCAATTTTTAACTGCTTTGGAATCAACCAATTCCTATACAAGGAATGGTTGCATTTAATAATCTAAATGGACCTTATTATGAACTAATGGGAAATCTAATAGACAAGTTCACATTTTGGATCATCTTGTAAACATAAGTACTCTAAGAACTTAAAACACAAGTTATTAAAATGAAAAGTAAGGCAATAAGGAAATAAGACAATCAGATGAAGGAGAAGTCGGGATAAAAATTTGTGCCTTGAGAACATTAACCTACAAACTAGAACAGATATAAACAGTTTCAGATTTAATACAAGTTCTAAGATCATATATAACCCAACTTTCAAATATAGTCCATCTTGGCTTTAAGCACATAAGAAGTTGAACACACTAACAGAGTATATAGATGGCAACAACTATGAGCTTGCAAATTCTCTTTAAAAAATACTAGCTTGAAAGATTCACACATATTATACCTTTATTTGTGCATTTTGAGGATGTTGTTCTAGTATGGAGAGAAAACCACTCTTGTTTATTTTGCATCAGTTCTTTCTTTGTTAGATTAAATATTGCTCAGAGTTCTTTCTTTGTCAGATTAAATATCTAACATGTACCCATGTATCAAAGATCCAACCTTTAGGAGAAAAAAAAAAGGATAAAATCTCTTTATACCTGTTGAAGACTATGGAGAGCGTGTCGAAGTTGGAGGGCTCCTAGAGGAAGAACTTGAGCTCCGCAGGTGTGGCCGTCGTGGCAAACCTGATGACAGGGGCCCTCCAAGGGTTCGCTCATTTGTTCCAAGAAAAACTTCAGGATACGTATATTGTTTAACTTTTTCTTTATATATATAGGTCCATGTCAAGCTATGTTTTAAATTATGGAAATCCGATAATTTTTTTTGAAAAGAATGATAGCAAAAGATAAAATTTACCAAGAGGATATAAATATAATTGTGTAAATGATTTAAATCTTACCTGTCATTTTCCTTTCAATATTCTTCCTTGCTAGTTTACCTTTCCAGAAATGTAGAAACTAAGCCTTTGCACATTCACATTAAAACAAACAAACTAGAAGTTACACTTTTATATCATTACAAGATATACTCGCACAAAATAGTAAGGCCTTTTATTTGGTATCTCAATTAGCTAACATCAACTACCTAGTTATAACTTCACACATTCAAACTCGCTATATGTATCCCGATTTTCTAGAACCGATCCTGCACACCTTGTCGCCTTCAAATACTGAAAATTTAACATTCTAGTTGACATAATCCATTATCAGTGTAGTATCAAGAGTATCAGTATAACTAGTATCAGTGAAGGTTCAACAATGAAGATTCAACATAGGAGAGAAAGGATCAGACAATTACAACCAGTATAGCTCAGATTATCAGGTATAACTAGTCTAACTCAAGGCATAATACAAATTATAAAGTAGTTATCAGACAAACTTGTGACATGATTGATGTCTTTATAATGCCACCAACTTATGCTTCAGTTAGACTAGTTTCTTTTGATTTGTGGCCAAATCAGTTGCTTCCTACATAAGAGCCTAATAAGACGAAGCAACATACAGATACTGAAAAAAAGAAAAGAATCAATCAATAGTTTTAATTCACAAAATTTACTCCTTTCCAGGTTCTCTCATTCCTAATGAACTTGGTCTCTTCGACGGTACCGTATGCTGAAAGATCAAATTCCCGATTAATGCCTAGTAACCGAATCAAAGAATAAAATCGAATGATACCGTTCAACAAATACAAATAATTATGGGTGAATCTCTCTAGCAACCCATGTACATGAAAATATCAAAGCAGGAAATGATGCATACTTGTAACTGCATTTACAAAGAGATGTCACCTGAAAATATGGCCACGAGACGGTTGGATGTAGGCATGAACGGCCGCGGACGAGGGCGAGCGCCCTGATCTGGGTCGGAGGCGGCTCGAAGACGGGTTTCATTAGTAAGTGTTGAGTGAGTGTAAACTAGAGTATCCTAATGTTTGGGGTATTACCTAGAGTGTATAGGTGGGTATAAAGGTAACAAGATACCAAGATGAAAGTCTGGTATATAGTGTCAAGTGTAGGTAAGTGTCAAGCCTAGGTGTTTGTATCAATATGAATTTGTGTTGGTGAAGATGTAGAATCAGAATCGAGAAAAAAGTACGCCGATGTTACAAGAAAATGTTCTAAAAAGGTAGCCATCTCTGTCACAATAAACAAAAGAAACAAACTAGTCAACCAACCTACAAGTGTAAGAGAAAGGAACAATATGACCCAAATGAAATTGACAGTCTCGCTTTGATCATATCCCCTCCTCCCATCTGATTTCTCTTCAGCATCTTCTTCCAAAAAATCATTAATTATTAATTTTGGGGAAAAGATGGAATTGTAGTTTCCATCTTAGACAATATATGGGCAGGATGGTGCACCAAGGTGAGCCATTACACAATAATTAAATCTTATGGTATAACACTATAAAAAGAGCGACATTAGTTGTCATATTAGGGTCATATCATAAGAAACTAAGATAAATTTTGAAATAAATCTAACTAAGAAACTACCTCAAATTTAGAAAACTCTAAATTTGATCCTCCGTCAAAAATCCAACAGGGCCTACAATGCTTTCCTTCTTTCTTTTTTCCCTCATCTTCTTCCGGATCATTGGTCAATTTATAAGATCATGAAGAAACACTTCTACTAATTTCTTCCACGAGGGCAATTTTTTATCTAGTTGTTCTCATTATCTTATCATTCTGCCTCTTGTGCCAAGGATCTCCCAAAAGCTCATAATTTAAGCATAAACGTTATTTATCCAATGTTCCTTAAAAATTTTGTAGCTGAAACTAGGATTTGTTCCTTGTGGTCACAAGAAAATTATTAATAAACATGTCTAACAACAACAAACTTGGAAAAATAACAACTTACCTCCTCTACACGCAATGTCTAGGTACTGATCATTTATGTTTTCTATCTTCTCTATAGATGGGAAGATCTGTGATATAACATTGATCAGCAAGATAAGTATAAGGCTGAAACAAGAGATAAGTCACAAAAGGGCTGAGGACCAAACCTGTACAAATGTCTTAACAACACAACATGTAAGAAATCAGTTTTCAAATCTTAAGACTTGTGCCAGCAGAATTAAAGCTCAACCAAGACTGACATCTGATACGATTCTCGCATGGACAAAGCAGATAAAATACTTAAATATTTCTTGAGTGTCTGTTTCATGTCTGTTTTGTGTCACCTACGGCCTCAATAAAATACTTCAAACCTAAAGAAGAATGCTACCATTAATACACCAGACACCTGAATAATCAGGTAAAATAAAATTTGATTTGGCAATAACCACCTTTACAAAAGCATGCAACTTAACATATTTACCGATGAGCTGAATACTTCTAACAATGATATGAGAAAACGTGTAAAGCTCAAATATTTACAAAATATCAATTCAATATTTTTATAAACTAAGAAAGAAGAAATATTAGCCAAGTCTCGCCGCTATCATTAACTTGCACTTACATTAGCGAAAATGACACGACAGTACCGACAAGGAGATACGGACACAAAACAACCTTTTCGCCGGATCCTAGCGTAATGTGGAGTGTTCGTGTTGTATTTGACACGTGTATCGAAAAGCAAATAACCATTAATAAATTTTGCAGAAAATATTTTAGGAATTTAGGCAAAATTTAAACAACAATGAAAGAGACAATTTTACAAAAGAGATGATACATGTGTCTGATCTGAATCGTACAAACACAAAAAATTGTGTGTCCGATCTGAACCCGGACACAAGAGTTGTTGTTAGGAGTTGTTGACGGGAGAGACTCCGTCAGAGCGATCACAACTACTCAGTGACGAGCCCACATTCTTACCACGCTGGAGAAGATGAGTACATCACAATTGGAAAGACAACTTCCTCAACGGACTTCGATCGAATACCTACTGATCAAACACGAGCAAAAGATTTCAGACTGAATTCAATCTCCAGGATGAGAACAGGAAAGAAAGGGAAACGAAGTCTCAAAGAGAAGAAAATCATACTGATGGGTGCGATGGTGATGAGGATGATCACCGAAGAACAATGGAGGGGAGAGAGAAATCGTGCTGCTGTAAAGACCCGCCATCCTGTTCCTTCTCCTCCTGACCGGCTCCGGTCGACCGGTCCTCTCGGCCAAGGTCAAGCGATCCCTCCTTCCCTCCGTTGACCGCCTCCCCAAACCAAACCCTCACCCTACCCAAATTTCATCCCCACCATCAAATCCGTCCTCCTCATCCTCACCTCACACTGCCTCCTCGTCGACGAGCCCTCTGCCACTGCCTGCTCCCTCCCTCTCCTCTATCGTCAATGAGCCTCCATCGCAGTAGCCCTCATCGAAGCCCTCACCTCCACCGTCAGAATCGATGTCGTTGAGGAGTGCTCCAGAACAGAGCCCATCGCCGCGAGAGGAGCATTCGGGAACAGAGCTCACCGCTCGAACTCAAAATTGCCGGAAAGTGAAGGCGCCGGAGCTCGATTTCTCGTCGAAGATCGAAAACTAGGTTTAGGGTTTCGGAAAAATTATGAGGGTAAGGAGGGAGAGGGGTCAAGCAGGTCGTCTGGGAGGCTAGGGTTAAAGTAGAGAGTTTGGGGAGGAGGGAGAGGAGGTGGCGGAGAAGAGCAGCCATGTGGAGAAACGAAGAGAGGATGGAGAGAGGAGAGGCTCGGGAGAGAAATAAAAAAAAACTGAGCAGCAGCGATTAAATTGATCGCGGAACTGTCAATATAGAACCAACAGTAAAAAAAAAATTCAAAAAATTTACAAAAATACCATCAGAAATGTGCGCAATAATTTTTCCGCACATGCATTACTTGACGGTTATCAACAAACCATCAAGTAATGTAATGGGTTTTCTTATCGTTTCGTCTAAAACTGTCAAGGAATATGGTCAAATTTTAATACTTAACAGAAAAATGGTGTTTTCTTGACGTATGTCTAAAACCGTCAAGATAACTGCTTTCCTTGACAGGTTTGGCCATACGTCGAGAAAGGCTAATTTTCTTGTAGTGTAGGTATCTGTAGAAGCAATGTAACAGGATTTTGAGAGAAAATTACAAGTTAGTAACAATCTTTCTCATGGGAGCAAGTAGTATTGGTTTGAACTGTAAAGAGATGTTCAGTAGGAGATTCATATTTGATCTGTTAATAAGTAGTATTGGTTTGACAGTTCAAACCAAATAGATGGCAGTAGGAGACTTTTTTTTAACTATATTGTATTATTTAGAGATGTTCTGTGAGTAATTAACTAATCGAATATCATGTGTACTTTTTAAAGGGTATAAGGTTAAGCATATTATTAATGCATGCTTTTTAAAATTTTCCTTTTTGTTATAATTATTATGCTTTGCTTTTATTTATATTTGCATAATGAGATGCATCATGATTCATATTTGATCCATACACGCTTTACAAAAATATGAAAATATAAGAAATAATGAACCTATAATAGACATCTTAGACATTTTTTTTGTATGCTTGAATTTTGATCCTTGAAAGGATAGTGAATTATTTGAATACCAAATTGCTAATTGAGAGGGAAAAGAAGGGTGGGGGAAGGATAGGCGTCTGTATACAATTCTTCTGGATAGAGGTATATCTAAGGTCGTAATAAAAGGAGCTCATGGATGATTTTAGCCCTATTTAGTTATATATCTATTTGGTGCATACAGGTCAATTAGTTTATTCTATTTTTCTTTGTATTAATGTTGTTTGGTTACTTTATTTATATTGGCATAAATTGATCCATATGGATACATATTCCTCAGATGTCACGATGATTTCTTGTTGTGCACGTGTGTGAGTGGTGTATTTTCTTTCAATTCCTCGAGCCGGATATCTCGAATAACCCCCACCCCCGTATTGACATCAATCTGAAAACAAAACAAAGCTCAAGTACGCAAATTACATGATTAGACGTGATGACATCTTTATTTGGAAATAAACTATTCAAGAAATTGCAAAGAAGCAGGTATATCATTTCTCATGAATCTAACAGGTTTTACGCCAGACATATTTAGAAACTGAACTGTAAAAGCAACAACATCTACTTTCAATCTGTAGAATAGATGCTTCTAACCTAACTGGCCTGTAGTTGTTCATGCCCCAATTAAGGAAAGTACCTTGATGTATCACATTAAATCAATTTCATGGTTCTTTTGAATAGATATTAGAGAGCTCTAAACTACTAGAGAAGTACCTCGATGATGCAATGTGAAAGTTCAACCACCCCAACAACAAGCTTCAACCATCCATGCCCTTAAGGACTGCTCAGTAAAATGGCAATCTACATGTGATAGGTGAATGCGTTATAGCATGGTGAGCTGACTAGCATAAGCAAAATTTTGTTCTATTGTGCACAACACAAGTATATAAGTACCTTTGAATGGAAACGTTCGCTGGAGTTGAGGCCCGAGCAGGTCAAGCGGGGGACACAGGAGACCACGGCGAGGCAGACCGACTGACAATGATGAGGTAGGTGACGGTGGTGGAGGAGTCGGAGCGGCGAGGGAGGTCGATGGCGTGGGACTCCGATCGGTCATCCGCGCGCTGGCCGCGCCCAGCCGGAGCAGAGGGAGGTGAGGAAGAGAGATGAAATGGTGAGGGGATTTGGGCCTTCGATGGAGGAGAATAGGCGGAGAAGTTCAAGAACTCGTGAACTCTGGCAATGTCCCCACGCGCACTCCTCTTGAGAACTTGCCGACACGGAGGAAGGAGGGTGGATTCGGGGCCAAGAGAGAATGAGGGAAAGGGGACTTGAGGAGATTAGAAATTAGGGTTAATTTTTCTTATGGTGGAGGAGAATTGGAGGAATTGGGCTAGGGTTTTGTGGAGAAGAAGGAGCTAGTTGGTAATGAGGCTGGTGTCTTCCTCTGTAATTGAAAGGAGAGGGATTATTAGGGAATTCCAGAGAAAACAACCACATATTTGTGAATTCTGAATTTAGAATGTATTTGGAACACTATAAAAGTGTAACTAAACAAATAATTTTTCTAAAATTTAAAATAAAATATATTAGGAACATATTTTTTTTGTCAGGAACGTACACAAAATAAGTGTTCCAAATTAAAAATTATTTATTGTTCCTAATTTATCATTTTGACGTAGTGCCAATTCTAATAATTGATCTCACCATTGTCTGGGTTAGAGTCCACCCTAGCCAACCAATGGATCCGCCATTGCCTACGATGACTACGATCTCCTTGCTAGGTCCAGTAATGACCAACTTATCATTTTTGTGTTAAGCTATAGGTGTACAATTCATTTTGCTTGTACAATATGAGCATGGCCGGCTACAGGGGAAGCGGGCTAGGCAACCACCAAGACCTCCTCCCAAAGGAGGCCTCTATTTTTTTTTTTTTTAATTAATTTTTCAGGACAAAAAAAAAAATATGAGTCTGGGGAAGCCTATGACTGTCTGGAAAAGAATTAAATAAAATCCTGGAAGAAGTTTAGAATTTGAAATTGCTTAATTTATTGGATCTTGGTGATAATTTATGTGTATTCAATGATTAATTATATTGTATTTTGAATTTATTGGATTTGCTGAAATTTTAGATTTACAAAAAAATTATATAGAGAAATGAGGACTCATTTTCGAGACTTGTCTAGGAAGAAGAATTAAATAAAACCTTGAAAAAAAAAAATTAGAACTTAAAATTGTTTAATTTATTGGATCTTCGTGATAATTTATGCTTATTCAATGATTAATTATATTACATTTTAGATGTATTGGATTTGCTAAAATTTGAATTTACCAAAATTATAGAGAGAGAAATAAGTGTTCTCATTTTCGAAATTTGTGTCACGACCCGATCCCAATAAACTGGGTCCAGTCGGATCATGCCCAGCCTGCACCGTTGTGAGACGGCGGCAGTAAGCTGTATCAATCCGTAGTAACACACAGACATCCAGAACACATGAAGGAAATTCAATTTTTATTGCTAAGTCTGAAAGGAAATTCTCATACAAGCAAAGATCAAACAAAACATGGTCCAGGGTTATTACTTCAACCCTGCTTATTACAATTTGGAAAATCAAAGGGAAGCAACTAAACATCGGCCTCCTGGCTAGGTTCCGCTAGGGCATCAGTACTCTGGTCCGGACCATAAAAGGTATCATACGCCTCATCGTCACCGCAATCACCTAAAATTGTTAATCTCCAGTCAGGAGGGAGCAAGAACATATATCCAATTCCAGCATCTTAACGATAATTAAAATGATGCAATGAGATAGTTTTGAACAATATTTATATTTTTGTATGCAACAAATATGAAACAAGAGCAGTAAATGTCGATGAAGCAATGATGACAAACTACAATCACTAAAGGTGTTTTGAGAAAAGTAGCATCCCGTGGCCGGTCTGGGTTGGAGGCAATCTGTGTTCGCGTGAACACGGTGCGGCGTCAGTCCAGTGAGGTTGGACTTCAGCTATCCACAATGAGGCAATAAGGGGGCTTTGACCACGGGTGCTAACTTTTACTCCCCAGTTCCCAAGGCAATAGTCAATGAGTCAATGAGTCAATCAATCAATCAATCAGTCAATCAGTCGGTTCCGTGAAATCAAGTGTCATCTCAATATATCTATATGACATGCAACATATTTAATTACAACTAAAATACCAGTTTTGAATTATATGAAACTTGCCTGGAGTTGGTTTGGTGACGCGAGTGAGAAGTCGCGACGGTCTTAACCTTAGTTACAGGGACCTAGAATTATTAATAATCTGATTTTAGAATAAAACAAAGGGTTTTAATCTGTCTTGATTAGTTAACTAAGTTAATGATTTAAATCCAACGATCGATTAAAAATAATAATTTGTAATAGTCATTTCGTAAAACAAAAACCCTTTTTAATAATAATAAAACTTATTTATTTTATCGTAGAAAATATTATATTTTTATTTTACGGTAAAATGTCGTTTTGTTTCTAATAAGAAAAATAGGAAAGTACGATTAAAATAACATAATATCGTTTGTTTTTAGCAATTAATTTATAAGAGAAATAATATTTTGGAAAACATATTATATTTTGAATACTGAAAATCATTTCAGAATTATATATTAAATAATTACTAATTAGTATTTAAATACTAAAAATCATTTCAGAAATTATCTATTAAGTAATTACTAATTAGTATTTAAATACTGAAAACTATTTCAGAAATTACCTATTAAATAATTACTAATTACGTAATATTTTACTAAGGTTTTTATTTTCTTATATATATAATTAATATACGTATTGAGGATCGTTGCATTAAATCGTTAATTAATTAACCAAAACCAACAAATCATTACATTAACTAATTACTATCAAATTCTAAGCTATCCCGGGATTGACAGAGCTTTATTCTGTCAGTCTCGGTCGGACAGGGTAGCGGTTTGGAAAGGACAGTGCATTCTGAAAGGGGCACCTACCGGGGAGCTGATGGAGGAGCACCGAGGGGAGGCCTCGGACTCGGGATCGGGGTATTTCGAGTCCGACACGCGGTTCTGCGTCCGTACCGTGTCCGACACGACGCTGATACCGTGTCCACTGCACCGTAAAGGGGGCTAGGGTTAGGTCTGGGAGCTGCTGCGGCCGGCCGGAGGCTGAGGCGGCGCTGGCTGGCCGGGGACGGCGGCACGGCGGCGGAGGGAGGTCGGGGTCGACGTCGCCGGTGCTCGGGAATGCGGGCGGCGCCGGCAGCGGTCGCTGGAGGTGGCTCGGGCAGCGGGTCTGAGAGAAGAAGGAGGAGGAGAAGGGCTGGGGTCGCCGGGGCAGCGGAGGGGCCGTGCTAGGCGGCCGGGGCGAGTCGCTGGAGGTGGCTCGCCGGTCGGAGGGTGGCCGGAAAATGGATCTAGGGTTAGGGTTTGCGGTTTGGGGGGGGGGGAGAAGAGGGCGGAGGAGGGAGGTATTAATAGGGTCGAGGGAGGCTCAGCCGGGGCGGTCGTGGGCGCAGAAAAACCGGAGGGGAGGTCGACGTGGGAGGTGACGCGGTCGTGGCGCCGGAGAGCGCGCCGGCCGGCGGAGAAATCGGGGATGGGGGTGACTGGGAACAGGGGTGCGGGTCCGGGTTCCGGGTTCCGGGTTCCGGGTCGGGCGCGGATCCGGTCAGGCCGACCCGCCCGACCCGCTAAGCATAGGCTGGGCCGGGGACGGCTCATGGGCTCGGCCCACTGGGCCGGGCCGGGCCCCCGAAAAACTAATAAAAAATAATAATAATAATAATAATAATAATAATAATAATAATTAATTAATTATAAAAAATAGTTTTTAGGCTTTTAAAAATAGGTCTGAGGTCCAATAAAATCCCAGAAAATTACCCCAAGTCCGGTTTTCTATTTTACACCCAAAAATGTTATTTTCATGATATTTTAATATTATTTATTAACAATTAAAAATCCTTTATTAATTGAAAACCTTGATTTTAATTACAGAAAATTCCCGAAAAAAATCCAGAAAATTGGGAAAAATCCAAGATTTAATAATTAGGAAAAATCAGGGGTTTACAACCTACCCAACTTATAAAAATTTCGTCCTCGAAATTTACTACAATTGAAGGGAGAACAAAGGGTAAACATGCCTCAAAACAGATGAGGGTACTTCTGCCTCATCTCAGCCTCTCGTTCCCAGGTGGATTCGCCTGGGGAGTGGTGGAGCCACTGAACTTTGACCAGTGGAATCACGGTGTTCCGCAACTGCTTTTCCATACGGTCTATGATCCTCACTGGCTGCTCCGGTACTGTAAGACTTGGCCCAATCTCCAACTCCGAATGATCCAGGATGTGGCTCGAGTCCGGAATGTAACGCCTCAGCTGCGATACATGGAAGACGTTGTGTACGCCTTCAAGATTAGGTGGTAACGCCACTCTGTATGCCACCTCTCCAACTCTGCTCAATATCTCGAATGGGCCGATATACCTGGGACTCAGTTTTCCAGCTCTGCCAAAACGGATAGTTCCTCTGGTGGGGGAGATCTTGACGAAGACACTATCACCTGTTTCGAACTCCACAAGTCGGCGACGGCTGTCCGCCCAATGTTTCTGACGATCTTGAGCCACCCGAAGTCTGTCTCTGATCACCTTGACTTTTTCAGCCGCATCTGTAATCATCTCAGGTCCCAGCATGACTCGTTCTCCTACGTCGTCCCAAGCCAAGGGAGTGCGGCAGCGACGTCCATACAGAGCCTCAAAAGGAGTCATGCGGATGCTGGCCTGGTAGCTGTTGTTGTAAGCAAACTCTACCAAGTGTAGGTGGTCCTCCCATGATCCTCCAAAATCCAGGACGCACGATCTCAGCATATCCTCTAACGTCTGGATGGTTCTCTCTGACTGTCCGTCAGTCTGTGGGTGATATGCAGTGTTGAACTTCAGTTGGGTCCCCAGACTCTCTTGCAAGCTCTTCCAGAAGTGAGAAGTAAAGCGGCTGTCTCGGTCTGATACAATGCTCACAGGAACTCCATGTATCCGGACGATTTGCCTCATGTATAGGGCAGCTAACTTCTCGGTGGATAAACCAACCTTGAAGGGAATGAAGTGGGCAGACTTAGTCAATCTGTCTACGATCACCCAAATAGCGTCCTTCCCTCCTTGGGATCGAGGCAATCCTGACACAAAATCCATAGTGATGTGCTCCCATTTCCATTCTGGAATGGGCAGTGGCTGAAGAAGTCCTGCTGGTCTTTGTCTATCTGCTTTCATCTGCTGGCAGATCAAGCATTTGGCAACGAATTTTGAGACATCCTTCTTCATTCCATACCACCATACGTGCTCCCGTATATCTCGGTACATCTTATTTGCTCCAGGGTGGATGGAATACTGTGAGTGATGCGCTTCCTGCATCAGCTGTTCCCTCAACTCACCAGCAGGTACACAAAGTCTGGTGCCATTCCTCAGTGTTCCGTCGTCTGAAATAGAGAATCCCTCCAGTGTGCCAGCTAACACCTGGTCCCTGAGCTTGCACAATGCTCCGTCCTCGAATTGAGTCTCCTTGATTTTGTCCATCAAGCTAGACTGCACTTGCAAATGCATCATGGGGAAGTCAGCGCCGGGTACTATTGCTTCCCGTCCAAGCTTCTTCATTTCCTCTGCAGGCAATACGAGTTCTAAACCCAGCTTCTCCATGTCCTCCAGTAGGTACCGATCGGTCGTCAAGAACATCGCCATCGGATATCGACTAAGTGCGTCGGCGACCACATTAGCCTTTCCGGGATGGTACTGCAGGCTGATATCAAAGTCCTTCATGAGCTCCAACCATCGTCTCTGACGCATGTTGAGCTCCTTCTGTGTAAAGACATACTTGAGACTTTTGTGGTCCGTGTATATCTCTACTCTTTCGCCGTACAGGTAGTGCTTCCACAGCTTCAAGGCGAAGATGACTGCTGCTAGCTCCAGGTCATGCGTCGGGTAGTTCTTCTCATGAGTCCGTAATTGCCGGGAAGCATAAGCAATTACCTTTCCATGTTGCTGGAGCACACATCCTAATCCTTTGCCGGACGCGTCGCTATAAATTGAGAATCCTCCTGATCCTGAGGGTAGCGACAAAATTGGTGCTGTTGTTAGCCTTCTCTTCAGCTCTTCAAATGACGCCTGGCACGCTTCGGTCCAGACGAACTCTTCATTCTTCCTGGTTAGCTTGGTCATGGGCTCAGCAATCTTTGCAAAGTCCTTCACGAATTTTCTGTAATATCCAGCTAAGCCCAAGAAGCTTCTGATCTCTGCAACTGACCTGGGAGTATTCCATGTTTCCACGGCAGCTATCTTCTTGGGGTCCACTGATATGCCTTCTCCTGTGACAACGTGGCCGAGAAAGTCCACCTTGTCTAAGAAGAATTCACACTTGGACAATTTTCCATATAGCTTCTCCTTTCTGAGGGTTTCCAAAACTATCCTCAAATGCTGCTCGTGTTCTTCCTTGGTCTTCGAATAGATCAGAATGTCGTCAATGAAGACAACGACAAACTGGTCCAGGTATTTGTGGAAGACCTTGTTCATGAGATTCATGAACACTGCTGGGGCATTGGTAAGACCAAAGGGCATGACCAAGAATTCAAATTGTCCATACTTGGTGTTGAATGCCGTCTTTGGAATATCTTCCTTCCTCACCTTGATTTGATGGTAACCCGATCTGAGGTCTATCTTCGAGAAAACCTTAGCTCCACTCAGCTGGTCGAAGAGATCGTCGATCCGGGGCAGCGGGTACTTGTTCTTGATAGTGATGTTGTTCAATGCCCGGTAGTCTATGCACATTCTGACTGTCCCATCCTTCTTGGGTACAAACAAGACTGGTGCACCCCAGGGTGAGGCACCGGTCCTGATGAATCCTTGCGCCTGAAGCTCGTCAATCTGGTCTTTCATTTCCTTGGACTCCTTGGGATTCACTCGGTAGCAGCGTTGGGAGATTGGTGCTGCGCCAGGTATAAGATCGATCGAGAATTCCACATCTCGATCAGGGGGTAGCCCTGGAAGATTGTCTGGGAAGACGTCTATAAATTCCGCTATGAGAGGATGAGGGGGTCCGGTTTCTTCAGTGATGGATGTGTAAGACACCCACTCCACTCCTTCAGGTGCTCGAATCACTTTGAGTTTAGGTCCTCCAGGTGGATCTAGAGTTACGCAGCCTTCTCGACAGTCTATCAGAGCATGATGTTGACTAAGCCAATCCATGCCCAAAACTACGTCATAGTTTGGCAGAGGCATTATTAGGAACTGAGTCTGAAACTCATGTCCTGAGATAGTGACTGGGCAGCTACACGTCTCACTAATGGGTATTGGTCCTCCACCAGTCATAACTCTACAGATTATCTTACTTATGCCAGTAACTAGATGGTGTGCAGAAATGAAGTTTGCAGATATAAAACTGTGTGATGCTCCAGAATCAAATAATGCTAAGGCAGGGTGCGAATGAAGTAGAATGGAACCTGCGATGACATCTCCTTCCGTCTCGGGTTCAGCTTCTGGCTCTTCCACAGTCAAGGCAAAAGCTTGCCCGGCTCTGTGCTGGTTGTAGCGCTGCTGCTGGGTAGGCAGTGGAC
The DNA here is from genome assembly GCA_036927795.1 of Iris macrosiphon. Classification (NCBI taxonomy): domain Eukaryota; kingdom Viridiplantae; phylum Streptophyta; class Magnoliopsida; order Asparagales; family Iridaceae; genus Iris; species Iris macrosiphon. Next base: position 124,086,557 of record JAYESA010000003.1, on the reverse strand, counting down.
CTCTCTGCGGTCCAGCTCCAGTTTTGTTGTATGCCGTGGGGCAGTCCTTCACTTGATGGGTGGCAGATCCACAAGCAAGGCAGTGTCCCAATTTCTTCCGGCAGATCTCGGCGGTATGACCTGGCCTTTTGCAGTAGACGCAGTTGACCGCCTTTGGTTGGTTGTACTGATGCGCTTTGTTGGCCGCTGCTGGCTGTTGTTGCTGGGACTGCTGGGGATAGGAGGGCCTATTGTTGTTGTTGCTGTGCCTCTTGTTGTTGCCCTGATAGCTGTTGCTTGACCCTGGATGCTCCCTCTTGGGTCGAGCAGGTGTACTGGCCTCTACATCTTGGGCCACCTTCAACATCTTGTCATAAGTCTTCGCACCGTTAGCAGCTACTAAGGTGCGGATCTCTTCACGTAGTCCGTGCCGGAACTTCTTAGCACGTTCCACAGGGTTGTCCACCAGGTGGCTTGCAAACCTGCCAAGCCTGTTGAACTCAGCCGCATATTCTTCAATTGAGCGGTCTCCTTGCTTCAGATCTTGAAACTGTCTTCCCATAGCTTCGAGGGCAGCCTCTGGAAAGAACTTCCGCTTGAACTGCTTCTTGAATAGCCGCCAGGAAATCCCTCCAGCTCGAAATCTTGGCTCGTTGCGGTACCAAATGTTAGCCAAATCTCTCAGCTGGAGTGCTACGGCCTCAACCATGAGGTCGTCTGGGAGTCGAGCGACGCTGAGGAGTCGCTCCATATCATCTAGCCACTCGTCTGCGTAGATGATGCCTTCGGTCCCCTTGAAGGGACGCGGGTCCAACTTCTTAAAGTTTTCCACAGTTCCAACCTTTACCTGGATAACAGGTTTGTGGTTAGATTAGAAATTCATTAGTGGAATCCAAGCTTTTAAATCCTTAATTACCTTGGCAGGCTCCTGTTCTGACCGGGATGTTCCTAGCGCTGCCATGGCTACATTATGGGCGTTCTCCATGCCCTCTCTCATAATCGCGGTCTGCTCACGATTTGCTTCAGCTTGGGCCCTCTGGGCTTCAAGAACTCCTCGTAGCAGGCCTACGAGTTCAGCGGGGTCCACTGGCACAGGTGGTGCAACAGGAGGAGTCACATCGGCTGGAATCGATGTGGTCCTGGGAGGAATGGGTGGAGCTGCATGCACTACTGAAGTGTAGGCAGCTCGGGGAGCTCTTGCAGCATGGGGGCGATCTGTGAGCTGCAACGGAGAGGGGTCTGACTGAGCTTGAGTTGGGGTGTGCTCAGAAGACGAAGCCTCATCTTCGGCTGGGCCGGAACGGGTTGTCTTTCCTCGTGCCATCTTCGGGAAGGTTTAGGAAGCAAACATAAGCAAGGTAACCTATGTTCTATAAGCAAGCAAAAATAATTGTACATATGTATAGATAGAAGAATTTGGTCCTATGATGTGACAGTTTGAAATTTTTTTCAAGAATTCTAAGTGTTCTAATTGTTTCTAGAGTCTGTTTTCCTAAAGTCATACTAAACCTAAAGTCAAAGGCAAGTCGGTTTGTTTGGCTAGCCTAAGTTGACTAGACCAAAGATTGTAAACTGGACCTGCATGGGCCACCACTGAAAACATGTCACGACCCGATCCCAATAAACTGGGTCCAGTCGGATCATGCCCAGCCTGCACCGTTGTGAGACGGCGGCAGTAAGCTGTATCAATCCGTAGTAACACACAGACATCCAGAACACATGAAGGAAATTCAATTTTTATTGCTAAGTCTGAAAGAAAATTCTCATACAAGCAAAGATCAAACAAAACATGGTCCAGGGTTATTACTTCAACCCTGCTTATTACAATTTGGAAAATCAAAGGGAAGCAACTAAACATCGGCCTCCTGGCTAGGTTCCGCTAGGGCATCAGTACTCTGGTCCGGACCATAAAAGGTATCATACGCCTCATCGTCACCGCAATCACCTAAAATTGTTAATCTCCAGTCAGGAGGGAGCAAGAACATATATCCAATTCCAGCATCTTAACGATAATTAAAATGATGCAATGAGATAGTTTTGAACAATATTTATATTTTTGTATGCAACAAATATGAAACAAGAGCAGTAAATGTCGATGAAGCAATGATGACAAACTACAATCACTAAAGGTGTTTTGAGAAAAGTAGCATCCCGTGGCCGGTCTGGGTTGGAGGCAATCTGTGTTCGCGTGAACACGGTGCGGCGTCAGTCCAGTGAGGTTGGACTTCAGCTATCCACAATGAGGCAATAAGGGGGCTTTGACCACGGGTGCTAACTTTTACTCCCCAGTTCCCAAGGCAATAGTCAATGAGTCAATGAGTCAATCAATCAATCAATCAGTCAATCAGTCGGTTCCGTGAAATCAAGTGTCATCTCAATATATCTATATGACATGCAACATATTTAATTACAACTAAAATACCAGTTTTGAATTATATGAAACTTGCCTGGAGTTGGTTTGGTGACGCGAGTGAGAAGTCGCGACGGTCTTAACCTTAGTTACAGGGACCTAGAATTATTAATAATCTGATTTTAGAATAAAACAAAGGGTTTTAATCTGTCTTGATTAGTTAACTAAGTTAATGATTTAAATCCAACGATCGATTAAAAATAATAATTTGTAATAGTCATTTCGTAAAACAAAAACCCTTTTTAATAATAATAAAACTTATTTATTTTATCGTAGAAAATATTATATTTTTATTTTACGGTAAAATGTCGTTTTGTTTCTAATAAGAAAAATAGGAAAGTACGATTAAAATAACATAATATCGTTTGTTTTTAGCAATTAATTTATAAGAGAAATAATATTTTGGAAAACATATTATATTTTGAATACTGAAAATCATTTCAGAATTATATATTAAATAATTACTAATTAGTATTTAAATACTAAAAATTATTTCAGAAATTATCTATTAAGTAATTACTAATTAGTATTTAAATACTGAAAACTATTTCAGAAATTACCTATTAAATAATTACTAATTACGTAATATTTTACTAAGGTTTTTATTTTCTTATATATATAATTAATATACGTATTGAGGATCGTTGCATTAAATCGTTAATTAATTAACCAAAACCAACAAATCATTACATTAACTAATTACTATCAAATTCTAAGCTATCCCGGGATTGACAGAGCTTTATTCTGTCAGTCCCGGTCGGACAGGGTAGCGGTTTGGAAAGGACAGTGCATTCTGAAAGGGGCACCTACCGGGGAGCTGATGGAGGAGCACCGAGGGGAGGCCTCGGACTCGGGATCGGGGTATTTCGAGTCCGACACGCGGTTCTGCGTCCGTACCGTGTCCGACACGACGCTGATACCGTGTCCACTGCACCGTAAAGGGGGCTAGGGTTAGGTCTGGGAGCTGCTGCGGCCGGCCGGAGGCTGAGGCGGCGCTGGCTGGCCGGGGACGGCGGCACGGCGGCGGAGGGAGGTCGGGGTCGACGTCGCCGGTGCTCGGGAATGCGGGCGGCGCCGGCAGCGGTCGCTGGAGGTGGCTCGGGCAGCGGGTCTGAGAGAAGAAGGAGGAGGAGAAGGGCTGGGGTCGCCGGGGCAGCGGAGGGGCCGTGCTAGGCGGCCGGGGCGAGTCGCTGGAGGTGGCTCGCCGGTCGGAGGGTGGCCGGAAAATGGATCTAGGGTTAGGGTTTGCGGTTTGGGGGGGGGAGAAGAGGGCGGAGGAGGGAGGTATTAATAGGGTCGAGGGAGGCTCAGCCGGGGCGGTCGTGGGCGCAGAAAAACCGGAGGGGAGGTCGACGTGGGAGGTGACGCGGTCGTGGCGCCGGAGAGCGCGCCGGCCGGCGGAGAAATCGGGGATGGGGGTGACTGGGAACAGGGGTGCGGGTCCGGGTTCCGGGTTCCGGGTTCCGGGTCGGGCGCGGATCCGGTCAGGCCGACCCGCCCGACCCGCTAAGCATAGGCTGGGCCGGGGACGGCTCATGGGCTCGGCCCACTGGGCCGGGCCGGGCCCCCGAAAAACTAATAAAAAATAATAATAATAATAATAATAATAATTAACAGAAATAATTAATTAATTATAAAAAATAGTTTTTAGGCTTTTAAAAATAGGTCTGAGGTCCAATAAAATCCCAGAAAATTACCCCAAGTCCGGTTTTCTATTTTACACCCAAAAATGTTATTTTCATGATATTTTAATATTATTTATTAACAATTAAAAATCCTTTATTAATTGAAAACCTTGATTTTAATTACAGAAAATTCCCGAAAAAAATCCAGAAAATTGGGAAAAATCCAAGATTTAATAATTAGGAAAAATCAGGGGTTTACAATTTGTCTAGGACCAAAATATTGGAGACCGCCCAGAATATGAACGCTCTCTAGGTCTTAGTTTGTCATTGGTTTCCTTTGTTTTGAAAAGGCTTCGAGAGTGCATTTCTCTATGATTAACATGTGTTGAGTATGATTTTGAACCTATTTGTAGCTTTCAATTGATGAAGGACGAGTATGCTTCTGAACCTAAAGCTAGTTATATATCTTGTCTGCCTTCAATTATTTAGTGCTGTACGTGATTACAGACTTACAGTGATGCCAGAATCAGCAAAATCGACCTCAATCCTCAATATAACATCTCATATAGCTGCCAATAGCATAGTGATATTGCAACTACCCATATATCACTGTAGGCAAAGGGGCGGATCCAAGTGCACTCTCGGTGGTTCCAGTCCACCCCCAAACCTTTTTTTTTTTTTTTTTTTCCATATGATTTCCTTTTTTTTATTTTTATTTGTAAGAATTAACCTACACGTAGTCCACCAAAACCACTCTAGTCCAGTCCATATACAATTCTGAATTCGCCCCTAGGCAAACAGCAACATCTCGACCTTCTAAAAACCTCACTCCAAATGAAGTGCCTCGTAATTCCAACACGCATGCATGCATTGCATGCTGAAAAATATATATAGAGAGTTAATTAATACATGGATAAACGAAATACGAGTCGTGTTTATATTTCTACATGAATCATACACACGTGGACCAATAGAAATAGAGTGTACTAGTACAATGGATGTACATAGAATGTGTGAGTATTTTTATTGATCCACATGTGTATGACTCATTTAAGAATATGAACATTATAACTCATATTTCGTTTATATATAATTTTTTTACTTTCAAGATCGGCACTGAGTTCATATGAGCCATAGACGAAGTTTTAGAATAGGATCCCCATATATATATATATATATATATATATATATATATATAAACTGAAAGAGAAAAATAAAAAATGCTGCCACACCAAGAATTGAACCTTAAGAACTCTAGTATGCAAGTCTAGTATAATAACCACTACACCACAATTATTTTTTATTCAAAGAGGTCCATGATAAATAATTATTATTTATCGGATACAAGTATATATATATATATATATATATATATATATATATATATATATATATATATATATATATATATATATATATATATATTAAACTGATTTTTTTTGTCCCTTCTGATCCGTGGGTCCTAGACGATCGTCCTGATTATCCTAATCAGGACCGGTCCTGTTTGTTTTGAAAATTGTTATCTACATTCAATAAATATTAAAAAAAAATTGCATTAAAAATGTCATCAAAATCCAATACATTAAGTCTTGATGACATTTTTTAATACAATTTTTTTTTTAATATTTATTGAATGTTAATAACAATTTTTAAAGTACAAAATTATATATTAATTATCGTTAACATGTGTATAAGGACACATGTTAACAAAATCCACATATATATATATATACACTTGGTTTAGGAAAAGGGAGAGTTCTCATGACATTTTGATTTTGCCAAGAAGAAGCACTCTTCGTGAGAATCCCCCTCTTCACACACACACACACACACACATATATATATATATATATATATATATATATATATATATATATATATATATATATATATATATATATAAATAGGATATGAGTCATAGTGTTTATATTTCTATGAGTCATATATATGTAGACCAACAAGAATAGACTCATACATCTCATGTGTATCCATATGCACTATTACACTCTATTCCTATTGGTCCACATGTGCATGGCTCATGTAGAAATACTAACACTATAGTTTATATTTCGTTTACCCCATATATATATATATATATATATATATATATATATATATATATATATATATTAAATTGATTTTTTTGGGTCCTCCTGATTCGTGGGCCCTAAAAAATAAGGTAAACGAAATATGAGTCATAGTGCTCATATTTCTACATGAGTCATGCACATGTTGACCAATAGAAATAGAGTTTATTAGTGCACATGGGATATATGAGTCTATTTCTATTGGTCCATATGTACATGACTCGTGTGGAAATATGAGCACTATGACTCATATCACGTTTACCCATATATATATATATATATATATATATATATATATATATATATATATATATATATATATATGAAAAAATGGATATGAGCTATAGGCTCATATTCCTAAATGATCTAATGCACATGTGGACCAATAGGAATGGAGTGTAGTAGTACACATGGATGCATATGAGATGTAAAAATTTATTTCTATTGGCCCACATGTGCATAATTCATATAAGAATATGAGCCTATGACTTATATTCCGTTTATTCATATAATATATATATATATATATATATATATATATATATATATATATATATATATATATATATATTGTTAGCCTTGCTTGAGCAAAAGCTCAATTTCCTTCTTTTCTTTAGTCCCACATCGGATGGGCCAACCCCTCATTGTGTACATATATTAGTTCCTCTTCTTTGCTTTCTTAAAGTTGTTGTGTGGGGAACCCCTTGGGCCACACGCGCGCGCCGCCCTGCTCGGCTCGGTTCGGTTCGATTTGGCGCGCGTAACGGGTGCGGGTACGCGTCCATATCTGCGGGCGCCGAATGCCGATTCGATTTCCTCTTCGGGTTCGGACTGAGACCCTAAAATTTTTTTTGCTCATCTTCAATTTTCTTTTTTAATATTCTGAACGTTGGAAATCAATTTGTCCGTTACTATTTATTTTTTAACCGTTGATACTTTTTGTGTCCAGGTTCATTCTCCATGTGTCTGTGTAACGGCTGAATTAATAGAAAATTAATTCAGACCGTTACATATTGGATGTAGTATTATATATATGAATGATTTTCTTTGTAAACATCATAAGAAATATTTTCTCCAAACAATTGCTGCCAACATTCTGTTCTGTCCAATCTTCGTCCTTTCACTCGTCTCCAAGCTTTGGGTAGAGCTAAGTCCTGGTCGTTCTCTCCGAGTCGTGTGCGGCTACGAGATACCGGTAGTGCGGAGGTTTTACCACTAGGAGCTTTGGAAAACATCTGCACACATATCCCAAATCAACTCTTAGGGCAGTGCTTCGTGCACGACTTCCCCAGAGGCCGGTAACATCAATCTAATTTTTTTTTTTTATTCACAAAGTTTTCAATAAGAAAACGACAAATTTCTCTAACAATCTAAGAGTTTAATCTTTTTTTTATGTTAGAATTGTTCATCTAAATCTTGCTAGAAAGCTTCAGAAATATTATTAAGTTGTTAAGTTGATTCAATTTGCTTCAATTTGCTGGACCAATATTATTAAGTTGTTAAGTTGATTCAATTTGCAATTTGCTGGACCAATATTGTTAAGTTGATTCAATTTGCAATTTTTTGGACCAATATTTTAAAGTTGATTCGATTTGCTTAAAAGTTAATAGTTACTGTAGCAATTTGCTTCATTTCCTCAATTGATTTATTTGTTTACTTATCAAGTTGCTTACTATATTGTCAAATTACAAATTTGCTTAAAGTGTTTAAAAAAAAAAATGTTAGCACATTTGATAATTTTGTCAATTACAATATTTTTATCACAAAATTCCTTTCAATTGTAACATAAATAATCACTTAGTATTTTTCAAAGCAATTTAGGACCAAAAGAAAATAGTTTAGTAAAAAGAAAATTGCAAATAAAATCTTCAAATCTAAAGTTTCAAAGTAGAGGCAAACTCGGGCACAAGCCGAAAGGGTCCTTCTGTCAACCGGGTGTAAATAGCCCTAAGCGACACGGTACTGAAGAGTCTTCGGACCGCCTCTAGCTGGGAACCGGCCCATACAGCTAACCTGAGTTGATCAACACTTGAAAAACTAAAGATTTTAAGATTGATTAGCAAAGACCACCTAAACTATTATCTTAGACATTGTTATTAAATAAATTTATATTTTTTTTAGACTGCAAACATGACTGGTAAGGAGGAATCCTCTACTACAAAACCTGTTAAGTTTGATGGCTCATGCTTTAAAAGATGGCAGAGCCAAATGAAATTTTGGCTCACGACCTTAGGACTTATTTCAGCCATTGATGGGTCCACACCCATCACAAATGATTCTGATGGTACTGAGTCTGACATAGGAGTGTCCACCTCCTCGAAACCAAAAACCCTAAAGAGATAGACTTCCACTGCTTTCATAGAATTCTAAGCGCATTATCTGAATCCTTGTATGATATATTTTTGAATACAAGAGCGCTAAAGAACTTTGGAAAGCCTTGGAAGATGAATACGGCTGTGATGATGCCGAAATAGAAAGATTTAATTCTTCAACCTTTAATAGGTATTTCATGGTAGATAACAAGCCAATGAATGACCAGCTCCATGAATTCTAAGAATACCTTAGGCATATTCAAGCCAAAGGCACATCCTTCTCCAATGAGCATAAAATAGCATGCCTAATAGACAAGTTACCTCCCTCTTGGTCTGATATTACTAAGGAACTTATCCATACACAAGGAGATCTTACCTACAATCAAGTCCTAAAGAAAATTAGAACCGAAGAACAAATTAGATTGAGGTCTAAGCCTAAGACTGAATCTAAAGCTAAGGTAAACCTTGTAGAAGGCCAAGGAAAACCCAAATCTAATTTTTATTATAAATCCAAAAAGAATTTCTTCAAGAAGAAGAAAAACTTTCAGCCTAACCACCAAAACCATCATCACCAAAACCATAAACCTAGAAACTTCAGTCAGACTCAGGATCAAAAGAGATTTTTTTTGTGTGTGTGGTAAAACAAACCATATGGCCACCAACTGCTACCATAGGAAGAAGGAAGCTGTCCAGACCTCCTACAAAGGAAAGGGCTCAGTTAGACCAGAAGCGAACATGCTTCACAAAGGTTCTTCGAGTTCTTTCAGGTCTGTAAGCTTTCAACCCTTTATTAACCTCTCTTACCATTCTGATAATTGGTGATTGGATTCTGGAGCTAATGTTCACGTTTCGTTTGATCGCTCCTGTTTTTCAAACTACCAGGAATCAAGTGGAGGAGGTGTGACCCTAGGAGATGGCTCAACGGCACAAATTATTGGAATAGAAAAAGTTGACCTGAAGATGACATCAGGAAAAATCTTAACTCTTCATGATGTTCTTCATGTGCCGTCTGTCAGGAGAAACCTAGTTAGTGGATCCCTTCTTGTAGCCTCATGATACAAAATTGTAATGGAGGCAAATAAAGTAGTATTTTCTAAGCATGACTCCTTTATAGGAAAAGGCTTTGTAAAAGACGGTCTTTTCATTTTAAGCACAATGAATAAAATTTCTGATTGTTCTCTTATTGTCTCTAATATAGAATCTTCAAATGTTTGGCATGGCAGACTAGGTCATGTGAACCTAGGTTCTATTAAAAGAATGATGACTTTAGATCTTATTTCCAAGACTCCAATAGATGACAAACACAAACGTGAGATTTGTGTTCAAGCCAAACACACTAAATTATCATTCAAATCTGTAGAAAAAAATTCTGACCTTCTAGAACTTATCCATAGTGATGTATGTGACTCAAATAGGATTTTGACCAGAGGCGGTAGAAAATACTTTGTTACGTTTATAGATGATTATTCAAAGTATTGTTATATCTATCTTCTAAAAACCAAAGATGAAGTTCTAGATAAATTTAAGGTCTACAAATCTGAAGTTGAGAATCAATTAGAAAGGAAGATTAAGATCCTTAGATCTGATCGTGGTAGAGAATATACCTCAAACGAAATGATTAACTTCTGTGAAGAACATGGAATAATTCATGAGGTAACTGCTCCATATTCACCTTAGTCTAACGGAGTTGCTGAACGCAAGAACCGCACTCTGTTAGATAGGGTGAATGTCATGCTTCTCAGCTCCGGTGCTCCTGATAACTTGTGGGGAGAAGCCATTTTAACTGCATGTTACATTCTTAATAGGATTCCTAGTAAGACAAAAGATAAGACTCCCTATGAGCTGTGGAAAGGCACTACTAGAAAAAGCGGGATTAGCGACGTATTTTAGCGACGTTAAAATAAACGTCGCTAATAATTATAAATTAGCGACTCCTTATAAAAACGTCGCCAGACGTCGCTAAATGGCGACATTTAGCGACGTTTAGCGACTTTTATTAAGATTTTAAAAGATAAGTCGCTATAAGTTCAATTCAGGTCGCTAAACGTCGCTAATATGTCTAATTTAGCGACGTTTAGCGACGTATATAGCGACATTTATATTAAAAATATTTAGCAACGTGTTTAGCGACGTCATTGACGTCGCTAAAATATAATTTAGCGACGTTTTTATTGGACGTCGCTAAACGTCGCTAAAATTTGGTTAATTAGGGCTCGGTTTCATTTTTCCCGATCTGTTGAAATTTCGATTCGAAAAAAATTCCCCCCCCCCGCTCCGTCGACCGGCTCCGCGACTACTCCGGTAAACCCCTCTCTCTCTCTCTCTCTCTCTCTCTTTCTCTCTCTCTCTCTCTCACAGACATGTGATATTGACACAAACACGACACACACACAGACACTGACACTGACACAGACACGGCACACACACACACACTGACAGTATAAACTGTTCAGGACGTAGGGTTAGGGTTAGGGTTAGGTTTTTTGATATGGGGTTAGGGTTAGGGACGACTGGCCCAAGTCGACTAGAGAGGTAACAGCAACAGTGAGCAGGGGGAGACTTGAGGCACATCAGCCCAATGTGCAACAGGCAACTTGGGGAGGCACTGCACATTTGAACATAGTGTGCATTAAGGTTTAGGTGTATTGTAGTTGGTTGTTAGCTTCTGCAGGCAGGTGTGAGAGGGTCCTAATACAGTGTAAACACTTGTGCAGCAACTTACTGAGCCAGTCAGCAACTAGTGCAAGGCAGGATGTGGATGTGTTTGAGATGGGGTTTGAACTCGTATGGTTTGAACTCGTACTTGGGTGTGTGTTAAGCTAGTACGTAGTAAAGTGGTATTAAGATATTATTTGGGTAATGTTATATATATATATATATATATATATATATATATATATATATATATATATATATATATATATATATATATATATATACTGCATTTCCCATAACTCGTATGGTTTGAACTCGTATGGTTTGAACTCGTACTTGGGTGTGTGTTAAGCTAGTAGTAAAGTGGTATTAAGATATTATTTGGATAATGCTACATATATATATATATATATATATATATATATATATATATATATATATATATATATATATATATATATATATATATATATGTATATATATATACTGCATTTCCCATAACGGACACTGACACAGACACGGCACACACACACACACTGACAATTTTGCTAGTACGGTTAAGTTAGGAAGTTAGGTGATAAACTATTGTATGTAATGATTTATATAATACACACTGTCAATTTTGCAGAAGTTTCTAGAAATGGATATGAATTATTATCTGCGTCATCGTTCGTGGATGTACAACCGTCATCCTGATGACATGTGCGGTGTGCGAGATGAATTCATTGAGGGTGTACAGCAGTTCCTGCAGTTCGCCAAGGCGTTCCCTCAGTACATGGACGGTACCAAAATTAAGTGTCCGTGTGTGAGATGTCGCAACAGGAAATATCATCCAGAAGTGGAAGTTACATATCATTTATACTCGAAGGGCTTTATGCCGAATTACTATCAGTGGACCGCGCACGGAGAACTTGTATCTCTAGCATCGGAGTCGGAGCCCTATGTGGAGCCGTATATGGATGTCCAAGACCATGATGCTTACGACGACGGGTTGGTGAACATGGTTTATGATGCGGCGGGGCCTAGTTTCAATCCTGACAATTATGATGCGGCGGGACCTAGTTTCAATCCGGACAATTATGATGCAGCTGAGGAGGCACCGAATGCCGATGCTGTAAAGTTTATAGAGTTGCTTGAGAATGCAAGGACTCCACTATATCCTGGTTGTGAGGATCATTCACCGTTGGAGGTGGTTACAAGATTATTGAGCATCAAGTCCGATTTTAACATGTCGCAAGAATGCTATAATCGACTGCTCGATTTGATTATAGAGATCTTGCCCGAGGGTGCAAAGTTGCCTAAAGACTTCTATCGATCTAAGAGGATGGTGAGATCACTTTGGATGGGATACGAGAAAATCGAATCGGTAGGCTTCCTTGCACCGACAGACTTTCCTCTAACAGTGGCCTTGTAGCGATCAGCACCACAGAATTTGCACGCATCTTCATCCTTGTCGTCTTTGTAGTACAACATGCACCCGTAAGCCTAAGACTGAATCTAAAGCTAAGGTAAACCTTGTAGAAGGCCAAGGAAAACCCAAATCTAATTTTTATTATAAATCCAAAAAGAATTTCTTCAAGAAGAAGAAAAACTTTCAGCCTAACCACCAAAACCATCATCACCAAAACCATAAACCTAGAAACTTCAGTCAGACTCAGGATCAAAAGAGATTTTTTTGTGTGTGTGGTAAAACAAACCATATGGCCACCAACTGCTACCATAGGAAGAAGGAAGCTGTCCAGACCTCCTACAAAGGAAAGGGCTCAGTTAGACCAGAAGCGAACATGCTTCACAAAGGTTCTTCAAGTTCTTTCAGGTCTGTAAGCTTTCAACCCTTTATTAACCTCTCTTACCATTCTGATAATTGGTGATTGGATTCTGGAGCTAATGTTCACGTTTCGTTTGATCGCTCCTGTTTTTCAAACTACCAGGAATCAAGTGGAGGATGTGTGACCCTAGGAGATGGCTCAACGGCACAAACTATTGGAATAGAAAAAGTTGACCTGAAGATGACATCAGGAAAAATCTTAACTCTTCATGATGTTCTTCATGTGCCGTCTGTCAGGAGAAACCTAGTTAGTGGATCCCTTCTTGTAGCCTCATGATACAAAATTGTAATGGAGGCAAATAAAGTAGTATTTTCTAAGCATGACTCCTTTATAGGAAAAGGCTTTGTAAAAGACGGTCTTTTCATTTTAAGCACAATGAATAAAATTTCTGATTGTTCTCTTATTGTCTCTAATATAGAATCTTCAAATGTTTGGCATGGCAGACTAGGTCATGTGAACCTAGGTTCTATTAAAAGAATGATGACTTTAGATCTTATTTCCAAGACTCCAATAGATGACAAACACAAACGTGAGATTTGTGTTCAAGCCAAACACACTAAATTATCATTCAAATCTGTAGAAAAAAATTCTGACCTTCTAGAACTTATCCATAGTGATGTATGTGACTCAAATAGGATTTTGACCAGAGGCGGTAGAAAATACTTTGTTACGTTTATAGATGATTATTCAAAGTATTGTTATATCTATCTTCTAAAAACCAAAGATGAAGTTCTAGATAAATTTAAGGTCTACAAATCTGAAGTTGAGAATCAATTAGAAAGGAAGATTAAGATCCTTAGATCTGATCGTGGTAGAGAATATACCTCAAACGAAATGATTAACTTCTGTGAAGAACATGGAATAATTCATGAGGTAACTGCTCCATATTCACCTTAGTCTAACGGAGTTGCTGAACGCAAGAACCGCACTCTGTTAGATAGGGTGAATGTCATGCTTCTCAGCTCCGGTGCTCCTGATAACTTGTGGGGAGAAGCCATTTTAACTGCATGTTACATTCTTAATAGGATTCCTAGTAAGACAAAAGATAAGACTCCCTATGAGCTGTGGAAAGGCACTACTAGAAAAAGCGGGATTAGCGACGTATTTTAGCGACGTTAAAATAAACGTCGCTAATAATTATAAATTAGCGACTCCTTATAAAAACGTCGCCAGACGTCGCTAAATGGCGACATTTAGCGACGTTTAGCGACTTTTATTAAGATTTTAAAAGATAAGTCGCTATAAGTTCAATTCAGGTCGCTAAACGTCGCTAATATGTCTAATTTAGCGACGTTTAGCGACGTATATAGCGACATTTATATTAAAAATATTTAGCAACGTGTTTAGCGACGTCATTGACGTCGCTAAAATATAATTTAGCGACGTTTTTATTGGACGTCGCTAAACGTCGCTAAAATTTGGTTAATTAGGGCTCGGTTTCATTTTTCCCGATCTGTTGAAATTTCGATTCGAAAAAAATTCCCCCCCCCCGCTCCGTCGACCGGCTCCGCGACTACTCCGGTAAACCCCTCTCTCTCTCTCTCTCTCTTTCTCTCTCTCTCTCTCTCTCTCTCACAGACATGTGATATTGACACAAACACGACACACACACAGACACTGACACTGACACAGACACGGCACACACACACACACTGACAGTATAAACTGTTCAGGACGTAGGGTTAGGGTTAGGGTTAGGTTTTTTGATATGGGGTTAGGGTTAGGGTTAGGGACGACTGGCCCAAGTCGACTAGAGAGGTAACAGCAACAGTGAGCAGGGGGAGACTTGAGGCACATCAGCCCAATGTGCAACAGGCAACTTGGGGAGGCACTGCACATTTGAACATAGTGTGCATTAAGGTTTAGGTGTATTGTAGTTGGTTGTTAGCTTCTGCAGGCAGGTGTGAGAGGGTCCTAATACAGTGTAAACACTTGTGCAGCAACTTACTGAGCCAGTCAGCAACTAGTGCAAGGCAGGATGTGGATGTGTTTGAGATGGGGTTTGAACTCGTATGGTTTGAACTCGTACTTGGGTGTGTGTTAAGCTAGTACGTAGTAAAGTGGTATTAAGATATTATTTGGGTAATGTTACATATATATATATATATATATATATATATATATATATATATATATATATATATATATATATATATATATATATATATATATATATATACTGCATTTCCCATAACTCGTATGGTTTGAACTCGTATGGTTTGAACTCGTACTTGGGTGTGTGTTAAGCTAGTAGTAAAGTGGTATTAAGATATTATTTGGATAATGCTACATATATATATATATATATATATATATATATATATATATATATATATATATATGTATGTATATATATATATATACTGCATTTCCCATAACGGACACTGACACAGACACGGCACACACACACACACTGACAATTTTGCTAGTACGGTTAAGTTAGGAAGTTAGGTGATAAACTATTGTATGTAATGATTTATATAATACACACTGTCAATTTTGCAGAAGTTTCTAGAAATGGATATGAATTATTATCTGCGTCATCGTTCGTGGATGTACAACCGTCATCCTGATGACATGTGCGGTGTGCGGGATGAATTCATTGAGGGTGTACAGCAGTTCCTGCAGTTCGCCAAGGCGTTCCCTCAGTACATGGACGGTACCAAAATTAAGTGTCCGTGTGTGAGATGTCGCAACAGGAAATATCATCCAGAAGTGGAAGTTACATATCATTTATACTCGAAGGGCTTTATGCCGAATTACTATCAGTGGACCGCGCACGAAGAACTTGTATCTCTAGCATCGGAGTCGGAGCCCTATGTGGAGCCGTATATGGATGTCCAAGACCATGATGCTTACGACGACGGGTTGGTGAACATGGTTTATGATGCGGCGGGGCCTAGTTTCAATCCTGACAATTATGATGCGGCGGGACCTAGTTTCAATCCGGACAATTATGATGCAGCTGAGGAGGCACCGAATGCCGATGCTGCAAAGTTTATGGAGTTGCTTGAGAATGCAAGGACTCCACTATATCCTGGTTGTGAGGATCATTCACCGTTGGAGGTGGTTACAAGATTATTGAGCATCAAGTCCGATTTTAACATGTCGCAAGAATGCTATAATCGACTGCTCGATTTGATTATAGAGATCTTGCCCGAGGGTGCAAAGTTGCCTAAAGACTTCTATCGATCTAAGAGGATGGTGAGATCACTTTGGATGGGATACAAGAAAATTGATTAGACCCTACATGTCGAGGATTCTCACTGGATAAAGAGGATAAAGGTAGACTTTGTAGGTGGATTCAGGTCTAAAGTTTCCAGACGGGTACGTGTCGAACTTGCGAAGATGCGTCGACCTCAAGGAGAACAAACTAGTAGGTATGAAGAGCCACGATTGTCACGTATTCATGGAGAGGTTAATTCCGATTGCATTTCGGGAATTCTTACCGCAGGTCGTTTGGGACCCATTGACAGAGCTGAGCATATTCTTCAGAGATCTTTGTTGTACTAAGTTGCTCGTCGATCGTCTAGAAAAGCAAGAGAGGGACATTGCGGTAACACTATGTAAGCTCGAGAAGGTGTTTCCTCCAGGATTCTTCGACTCTATGGAGCATTTGCCAATTCATCTTTCCTATGAGGCACGTGTTGGTGGTCCTGTCGGTTATCGGTGGATGTACCCCTTCGAGCGTCATCTGAATCACCTAAAGAGAAAGGTGAAAAATAAGGCACGTGTTGAAGGATCTATTTGTGAAGCTTATGTTCTCGAGGAGATTACAAACTTTTGCTCGACGTATTTCAAACCGCATGTTGCTACTAATAGGACGAAAGCTCCCAGAAACGACGACGCATATCAGGAATCTAATGATGCAATACTCAAAGTATTCAATGCATCCGAAAAGCCTTCAGGAAAAATGAAGAAGAGATATTTGAATGACGATGAGCTAAGGGCTGCTCAATTGTATATATTACTCAATTGCGACGAGCATGAAGTGGAGAAGCTAGAGGGGTAAGTAATTAATACGTCCACGTTTACATCATCTCAATGTAATAGTATGAGATACTATTATGCTACTAATCAGCAGTTGCTTCATTGTTTTTCAGCACATATAATGATGAGTTGAGGTCGGTTAGACCCTACATAACAGACGAAGAAGTAGAACAAGATATGAGATGCCATTTTCTTTCTTGGTTGAGCGCATATGTAAGATACTTGGTAATTACTTTTTATTTCTGCACTTGTAAAACAAATAACTTACTATCGCTACTTTGGTATTTAGGTCGATCGTCTAATATCACCCGAGAATGAATCTATTAGGACTCTAGCCAAGGGACCAATTACTGCCGTAAAAATATGGCCAAGTTTCTGTGTGAATGGGTTCAGGTTCAAGTCAACAAATGCTCCTATCAGAGACAGCTTTCTGGATCTTGATTCCACGAAAAACAGTGGTTTGTGTATCAAATCTTCAAACTACAAAGACGTCAATCCGGACAATGATTTTTTTGGCATCTTACGAGAGATTGTGGAGTTGACATATAATTTTGGCACAGAACCTGCTAATATCGTGCTATTCAGGTGTGAATGGTTCGATTCGATTCAAGATCAAGGTTGGAAAATTGACAAGCATGGCCTTGTGGATATAAACTACAAGCGTAGATATCAAGGCTACGAACCATTTGTCCTATCAAGTCAGGCACAGCTCGTGTACTTCACAACTTATCCTAGACGGGGGACAGCGAGGTCGGATTGGTGGGCAGTATGCAAGACTAAAGCTAGAAATACCTTTGACATTGACGAAATAGCTTATCAGGAGGACGATCTACCTCTTGTAACAAATATTGTAGATGTGGACTCAACGGAAGTTACTCATTACACGAGTAATAATGTAGAAGATGTAGAATTATCCGAAGAGGACGACGAAGTAGATGAAAGTGAAGACGAGGAAGAGGAAGAGCAGGACGACGAAGGCGAACAAGATGAATTTTCTGAAGATGATTGAAATTAAAAAATATTGCATGTAGAATGTAACTATATTATGACTGTAGAATATAGATCAATGTTGGAAAATGGACAAAGTAGATGTACCCATTAACGAATATATGTTTTATATTTTGACTGTATAATGCTTTAAGATATGTATCATATTTCGACTGTAGAATGTAGTATATATGTGTGTTTCTCTATATTCATCATATGTTGTTATCAGATATGACAGGACGACGCGGAGGATTCGGCAGGTCCCGAGGTAGACCGAGTGCCACTCCGGTACTGCCTACTGTTGGTTCCGGATCATCATCGCCCAGTACTCCAGTATATCGATCAGTCACATCTCCGACTGTTGGGACGAGTAGTTCCTGGCGTGATAGTACCCCCTCGTCCAGCGTTCCTCCTGCTGACGGAACCATGGGGACAGATGAGCATGTCGAGAAGGTCGTGCCCCACGTTGTCCCAGCATCAGCAAGATCCTCCATGTGCACCTCCGGAGGAGACGAGGACAGAGATTTGGGCCGACGGTACAAAGTAAGTCAATTAGATTTGTGTTTCTCTTTATTCATCGTATATTGACCGGCTCAATAATCTAAATTATTATCTCTGTATAGATATCGTCCATCGTCGGTTCAGAGACGCCTTGGCCAATTTCTGAGGAACAACTACGGTGGCCCTTGGATTAACTACTCTGAGGCTCCGGAGGAGAGAAAGACGTTCTGGTTTGCGCACTTCCAGGTAAAGTATATTAAATAAATCCTTTAATTTATGCATATTATATAACTTATTCGTGCTGCTAACTTAATGAATTATTTATTGTAGCAAACATATTTTTATCCTCCGCACCGGGCCGAGTTGATCGAGCGGCTCTTTCCTACCGTTGCCGCCAAGCTTATCCGAGATGCTCTGGATGACCAGAAGGCTCGTGATCGTGCTAGAAAACCGATCCAAGGTTGGATCACGCCTGAGCAGTGGACTGCGATAAGGGCTAGATTCGATGATCCGAGCTACAAGGAAAGGTCTAAGAAGGCCAAGGCGGCTAGGCAGAATGCTGCCAAGTGGTGTGGTGGCTCGATTCCGATGACGGAACATTTCCGTCGTTTGGTATGTTTTTTCTTTTAAAATATATTATTTTAATACAAGTACCATAAAATGGTAATTGGAAAAAATATTTAAGTTTAGTAATAAATAATATATTTTTAACAGGTACAGAGGGGTGAGGATGCAAACATGGTGACCGTCTTTTTGGCCACCCATCGCAATGACGGAAATCTCATTGATGAGAGGGCCTCATAGACCTACGTAAGTATTACTTTACTTTGTGTTTATTTTAATATAACTTAGGCAATTATCGAGTTTCCAAACCATTTCTAGGCCGAGTATCTTAGGCTGCGTGAGCGGGCGACTGCTAGTGCACCTACACCTGGAGAGGCTGGTACTTCGTCGCAGCCCGCTCCATCTCCGTCGGCGGACGACCTGTGGGTGACCGCAGCTGGTGGTCTCCAGAGGGGTACGTACTACGGTACGGGCTCCTATGGCGCCCTGGTTGCGACGTAGTCATCTAGGGCCTCCCAGACAGCTGCGCATTCCACACACCCCTCGCAGTCGCAGCCCTCGTAGTCGTCGGCCCGAGTCCAGGAGGCCGTCCAGGAGGCCGTTAACCGTCAGATTGCGTCTCTCCGTGACGACTTGCTGCGAAGTATGGAGGAGCAGCCCCGGTCCCAGCCGCAGGCGGACGATCCGATGCTCATCGCACGATTGGATATGCTCGACCGCAGCATGACGGAGCTACGGGACGTGACAAATGATATTAGAGCCTCCAATGACCGCAACATCATGGAGCTGCAGGCGTCACAGCTATCGATGGGCGAGAAGCTGACGAGGATGCAAGATTCAATGGGTGATAGCAGTACGAGGCTGTTATCTACCCTGGATTCTTACAACCAGCGACTCGCAGACTTGGAGCGGGCACGGCCTCCACCGACGTCACTGCCTTATCCATCGACATCGGTGTCGATTCCACGGGACGAGTATGAGGAGTTCCTATCCTTCAAGCGCGCCGGTGGTCAGCCCTCCTGCAGATCCGCAGTAGTATAGTTATTTTTATTATTATTTATGATGCGATTGTATATTATAAATTATTGATACTTCAACAATAGGCATGATGTCTGATGTTTCTTGTGGTATTTATTTTTTTAGTTAATTTAATTGGATTGATACTTCAACAATGCTTCTTGTGGTCTTTAATTTAATTGGATTATATAGTGGATTTAATTGGATTATATAGTGGAGATGGAGGAGGAGTCGAAGAAGGGTGGTTCTTGTGGTGTCAAGAAGAGGAGATGGAGGAGGAGGAGGACTAGAACTGCAGGGAATCACCAATCTGGATAATATTTTTTTATTTTTTTTAAAAATTAGCGACGGTTTTAGCGACGTTTAGCGACGTTAATTGAAGTCGCTAAATGCGTCGCTAATTAGCGATGCCGTCACACGTCGCTAAATACGTCGCTAATGACGTCGCTATACGTCGCCAAATGCTGACATGGCAATATAGCCAGGTCGTCGCTATAGACGTCGCTAATGACGTCGCTAATGACGTCGCCAACTGCTGACACGGCAGTATTGCCAGGTCATTAAAGACGTCGATGTAACGTCGTTATATAAGTCGCTAATTAGCGACGTTTAGCGACTTTACATAACGTCGCTAAATAGTGACGCGGCATCGCTAAACGTCGCAAATATTTGCGACACATTAACGTCGCTAAAAAACGTCGGTATAGCGACGTTTAGCGACGTTTTTTTTTTTGCGACTTAATTTTTTCCGACAACTGTATAACGTCGCTAATTACGTCGCTAAACTACTTTAGCGACGTTTTTTGCTTATTTTGCGACGTTGTTAGGCGTCGCTAATTTGACTTATTCTGGTAGTGAGGTAGAGCTCCTAGGATTAATTACCTTAGAGTTTGGGGATGTCTTGCTAAAGTCAGAATTTCTGAACCTAAAAAGAGAAAGATTGGTCCCAAGACTGTAGACGTTGTTTTCATAGGATATGCCTTAGACAGCTATGCCAATAGATTTCTAGTGACTCACTCAGAAGTAAATAAAATCTCTAACAATACCATTATAGAAGCAAGAGATGCAGTTTACTTTGAAAACATATTTTCTTTTAAGGATAGAAGTTCAATCTCTTCCTCCATACCCTCTACTAGTTCTCATGTCCAAATACCGAGCTCTCAATCTGAACAAGACTTAGAACCTAGACGGAGTAAAAGGAATAGGATTGAAAAAAATTTAGGAGAATGATTCTTCACCTTTTTGATAGAGGGTGATCCCTCAACTTATGAAGAAGCAATGTCGTCTCCTGATGCTCCATTTTGGAAAGAAGCTATTAACAGTGAATACAATTCTCCATCATGGAAAATAACACTTAGTTTCTAACAGATCTACCTTTAGGCAATAAACCAATAGGTTGTAAGTGGATTTTCAAGAAGAAACTCAGAGCCGATGGTACTATAGAGAAATACAAAGCTAGATTAGTTTCTAAGGATTTTACCCAGAAGAAAGGGTTAGATTATTTTGATACCTACTCTTCTGTAGCTAGGATCATATCCATTAGAACTCTCTTGGCCTTAGCATCCATTCATGATATGCTAATCCATCAAATGGATATAAATACAGCATTTTTGAATGGAGATCTAGAGGAAGAACTTTATATGGACCAACCTGAAGGTTTCATTGCTAAAGGTCAAGAAAAGAAAGCTTGCAGACTATTAAAATCCCTTTATGGCTTGAAACAAGCTCCCAAACAATGGCACAATAAATTTGACAAAGTAATTTGTGAATATGATTTCTTGTCAAATGAGTATGACAAATGTATATACTCTAAAGGTACATGTAAAAGTTGTGTCATTTTATGCTTGTATGTAGATGACATCCTTATCCTAGGTTCATCACTGGAATTGATAAATATTACAAAAAACTATTTATCTAGGCAGTTTGATATGAAAGACCTAGGAGAAGCCAACTTAATTTTAGGAATGCAAGTGACCAAAGGCAAAGAGGGTTATACTCTATCTTTAGCTCATTCAATTAAAAAAATGCTAAAAAGGTTTGAGTTATTTGATAAGAAACATGTCCTTACTCCTTATGATAGCAGTATTGTACTAAAAAGAATGAAGGATCACCTTTGGAACAACATAAATATTCACAGATGATAGGCTCCCTTATGTATATAACAAACAGGACAAGACCTGATATTGCATTTGCTATTGGGAGACTAAGTAGATATACCAGTAACCCAAATCAGTCACATTGGACTGCCTTGGATAGGGTATTTAGATATCTCAAGGGCACCCTAGATTACAAACTTTATTTTACTAGGCACCCTGATATCATAGAAGGTTATTCAGATGCAAACTGGGTAACTGACTCACATGATATAAATCTACTACTGGATATGTATTTACTCTAGGAGGAGCTGCAATCTCCTGGGGCTCTTGTAAGCAAACTATCATAGCTAGGAGTACAATGGACTCCGAAATGATAGCTTTAGATACAACTTGCACAGAAGCTGAATGGCTTAAAAATCTTATTATGCATATACTTGTTTCTCTTAGTCCTGTTCCTGCAATTTCTATAAACTGTGATAATAAATTTGTTATTGAACTACTAAAGCATGATTCTGTGAATGCTAAGACGAACATGCACCTGCAGCTGCGCTTCAAGTCAATAAAAAGCCTACTAGGCAAATATGTGGTTCTTGACTATATAAAGTCAGAAAAGAACCTTGCAGATCACTTGACGAATGGTCTGTCTAGGACTTTGATCCTAGAATCATCGAGGGGGATGGGGTTAAGCCCATAAGTTAGTCACCAGCAATGGCAACCCAACCGAGTCTGACTGGAGATCCCAAGAAGCCGGTTCAATGGGTAGAAACAATCTGAACTTAGGTGACTTTATGGAACACTGACTCGAGATTAAAGTCTCATTAAAATAAAGCCCAAGCGGCTGTACATGTGTACAATGACTCCCCATCCCTATGGTGACAGTGTTCCTGTGTGATATGGCCTAGGATGAGGTTAAACTCTTAATAGGTCCAAGCTGTAATGCTGGGTTGATTCATATCACCAACCATTAAGGACTTACCTATATGAGAGGTCGTGAAGGCCGCGACTATGGGACAGGGCGATCCCAGACAACTCTCATGAATGTGAAACAGTGCGCATGGCCATTTAAAAGCGCCACCCGATAGGCCAAGGATCTCTAGTGTGGTGCCCCGTTCCCCCTATTCGGGGAGCACGGCTAAGAAATACAAGACGGTATCGTTCGATCGGGATAGATTGAATTAAGAACTCATCCTCGTTATGGATTTGTTTCTTCGGAATCGATTCCCATATTCAGTGGACCGTGCCCCCGGGATCGACTTAGCGGCAGAGTCATGAGGGACCTCTCCGCTGCATTCTTTGTTGCCTAGTTTTCGCTGTCGCTTGTTGCTTTCGTGCCTTGAGTTGGATTTCGGATTTTGCTTGGGTTTTCTTGAACGGTTTTGATGGATTTTATTGCTTTCGTTCTTAGGACTGCACTTCAATTCCGATAAGGGAAAGAGTGGAAGAAGTACTGATCAGCTGTTCGTGTCAATACAGGTGAACCAGCTGTAGTCGTCGCTCGAGCGGACGCCTAAAGCACTTCTTTCCTTTTCCTTCCAACTACCGAAGTGAGTGGCTACCAACCCGATTAGCTAGCCCTTCTTGCTAGTCTTCACATCAAATTCTTGTGTTCGTGCTTGCCCCGATCAAACGATACCAAGTAATAACTAAAAGATATCAAGATAATAAGGGAATAGACTTGGATCAGTATGCTTGTCATTGAAACTTGTGAACGGTTACTTACTACATGCTTGCTTATTCAAAATGTTTACCATATGCATATATACAAGTTAGAATGCTTACTTCTTCTTCTATAAATATGCTATATGTAGAACACCCTTTGCCATGCATCAATTTTTCAGGGAGACTATGCAAAATACATCACACAATGCTACATATCCCTTGAATTCATTGCCTCAGCTACATAAATGCAACTTAACACAAACGCCGTTGATCACGGACAACTTGTGCACAAGGCCTCTCGGTTCCTGCGGACGGTCGCTGGGGCACTGGCACCGATCCGATCCGGACGGAACCTCAAGATTAGTCTCTCCCATAGGCGGGATGGCGTGCAGCGATATATGTGCCTCCGTCACCTTAGCCTGAGACTAAGACCGTCCATTATGGCATCAAAGCCAGTGATCCCCTCGTATATTTAAACCTGTCGAAACTAACTTGTGTCTTCTTGACAGGGAAGGCAAGGTAAGTATTGTGCAGGTGGTTCAGACGGACAGGTAAATGTCACCGAACGGTGACGGGTTATTTCAATAATTCTATATCTATGTCTTGTTGTAAAATGAACTAAGGCAAGATAGAAACCCACGATAAATATGCATACTTCATTAAAACAACGTGTTGATTGGTATAGTTGGGTTAGCTTGCCTTCACCAGTACGTTTCGATGTACTGACCCTCGTTGAAACAGGTTTCCCGCGCTAGGAGAACCAAGCGAGGAGCAGGAGACAAACCCTCAATCCAGTCCAGCTGTAGGCACGCCTCGACCGTGCCACCTTTGACGTATTTTGAAGAAGAAGCCTTTTGAAGAAGAAGCTAGACACCAAAGCAACCATGCAGCTTCGTGGCAAGGCAGTCGTTCAGACCCAAGGTCTAATATTTTGAGATGTAGTAAAGGATGTAATGTACGGGACTGCTATCTCATTTTGTGTCAACACTTTTGTAAGCCCACAGAGGCAATCCTTACGACTCAGTTCAAGGATTTTGTAATAGATGTTCATATTATCAATAAAAGAGAACTTTTCCATGTTTCAATCTGTGTTCAATTATCTGCGTACTCTGAATATGTGCTCGCTATGCGAAACAAAAATACTTAGCCTTGTGCGGTGCGCAACCTAGGCCCGCACGGCGGTCACGCCCGGGGGGACGACTATCGATTCCACGGAAATCGGGGGGTGACATCTAGCGTACTATGTATGCTATTTTTCTAAATCTGGTTCAAGAAGTCCGATTCAAGGCATAGTCCATCAAGCACTTCTTCAGATTAAGGCAATAGTCACTACGTGAGATTCAAGGCTGTAGTCCATCTCATCTATGTATAGTATTTTACTGTCCAGATGCTCTCTCTCTCTCTCTCTATTTACTTCACACTTATCTCTGTTTCAAAACTTGACCTTTGGGGGGGGGGATTGTTAGCCTTGCTTGAGCAAAAGCTCAATTTTCTTCTTTTCTTTAGTCCCACATCGGATGGGCCAACCCCTCATTGTGTACATATATTAGTTCCTCTTCTTTGCTTTTTTAAAGTTGTTGTGTGGGGAACCCCTTGGGCCACACGCGCGCGCCGCCGCCGCCGCCCGGCCCTGCTCGGCTCGGTTCGGTTCGGCACGCGTAACAGGTGCGGGTACGCGCCCACATCTGCGGGCGCCGAATGCCGATTCGATTTTCTCTTCGGGTTCGGACTGAGACCCTAAAAATTTTTTTCCTCCTCTTCAATTTTCTTTTTTAATATTCTGAACGTTGGAAATCAATTTGTCCGTTACTATTTGTTTTTTAACCATTGATACTTTTTGTGTCCAGGTTCATTCTCCATGTGTCTGTGTAGCGGCTGAATTAATAGAAAATTAATTCAGACCGTTACATATTGGATGGAGTATTATATATATGAATGGTTTTCTTTGTAAACATCATAAGAAATATTTTTTTCCAAACAATTGCTGCCAACATTCTGTTCTGTCCAATCTTCGTCCTTTCACTCGTCTCCAAGCTTTGGGCAGAGCTAAGTTCTGGTCGTTCTCTCCGAGTCGTGTGCGGCTACGAGATACCGGTAGTGCGGGGGTTTTACCACTAGGAGCTTTGGGAAACGTCTGCACACAGATCCCGAATCAACTCTTAGGGCAGTGCTTCGTGCACGACTTCCCCAGAGGCCGGTAACATCAATCTAATTTTTTTTTGTTTTTTGTGTTTTGATTCACAAAATTTTCAATAAGAAAATGACAATTTTCTCTAACATATATATATATATATATTTTTTTTTTTTTTTCAGCATGCAAGCGAAATCCTCTTCTCGTGGCATGCATGCATGCATCATTACTCTTCTAGGAGGTTGGAAAATGAGGCACTTCATTTGGATTACTGTCTAGGAGGTTGTGATGTTGTTATTTGCCTACAGTGATATATGGTTAGGTTGCAACATCGATAACTACGCTATTAATTGGCAGCTATATAAATGGTGGGACTAATTGCTCTTGCTGTGATATTCATGAATAGAGCAAATGACAATTGCTTGAGTATTGGTCTGGGGCCTGCGCTGTAGCTCGTCTACCTCAACTATTGAAAGCATTTTGACGAAGGAACAATCATACATGTATGGGCATGATTCTGACGATGGGCGATAGATCAGTTTGAATTCCTGGACTCGGGCAAGCTGCAGTTTGGGAGAGCATATATGATACCAGCTAGGGTCCATATATAATAGAATAAAAACAGACATATGAAATAAAATTAATAGAATAACAGATCTGTTCTGGCAGTTTGGTGCATGACATTATATTACTCTTCTGCTACATGTAGAGTTAGAGTAACCTCATTATTAAAGAAATGAGTAGTGAAGTAGTGATATTCATACCTTCAAAATATACCTCCAAACCAACATTGTCTCTGGCTCTTGAAAATGTTTGTGTGTTCAGTGTTCTATGCATTCGATTTAGGTGTGCATATGCAGAAATAGTCATGCGTCCAACAATATAGGCGCATGCTGAAAGGACGCATAGAGCTTGACCGCATGAGACTCCTTCGTCCCAAATCAACACGAACTCCATGAAAAAAAACTCCAAAAATTCAAAATTTTATTTTCTTTATAAAAACTTTATTTTAACTCTAAATCAAGTGAGCCAAAAGTCAAAATGCCTGAAATGGAATGCTCTATCACCTAGAAAAATTGGTTTTCTAAATACCATCTTTTAATAGATCAAAACCAAAAAAAACTTATGGAACCTATGAAAAACTTAATCTTCAAATGTAGATCTACTCACATACATACATCAAAATCGAAAACTCCAGGTATTAAAAGTGCTTAGAATCATAATGTACACATATTAGACCAATAAAATGCAAAAAAAAAACAAGAATTAAAATATAAGAATTTTTCTATGTCATGCAAGGTGTACTCGCCTAAAATGAAGAAGGAGAGAAAATGAAGAGAATGAGGGAAGAGAGAGAAAGAAGATATCTTATATAGTTATGACTTTATATTTGGACCATGGGTTCAACTCATGACCAAACCAACTCAAACAAATAAACCATAAACAAAATTAAACCAAAAAATTGGTCTAGTCTCCATGCAACCTAATTAACATGCAAGCAAGAATAATACATCCCAAACACGTATATCTGGAACGGGGAGTGACAACTGGTTGCAAGGGTTACTGGGTCTGGGAACCGAGTTCGGTCCGAACTCGTACCTGTAATGTCCCGCAACCGCACAGCACATTACTCTGAGTCGGAATAAAACGAGTCAAATATTTGGTTGCATTTCATTGAGTTGTATTTGGGAACAAGTATTGATTCAAGTTGGTTTCCTTGTGCAGATGGTGTACAGAGTATAGTGGGACCATAACAGCGCCTCACAACTGGCTGAGGCATGGACTACGCGAATGGAATCAGTGTGTTCGTTCCGGGCAAGAGCAGAGATAGCTGGATTTGGAGCGATAATTGTCGTCTTCCTTAGTCTGATCGGGTCGGATGATTTGTAGAGCACGACATGCTCGCACGGTCATACCAATTGTGTATATCGTGCTTCGCATCGGACCGCGGATTCAAAGGATCGGCCGTATCGGCAAGACAGAGTGCTAGTGGATTCAACTTGGTGAGTGGGCTCTGTCCCTTCTCCTCTACTCATTCATGCCTGATAATATGGAACACACGCAATGGTTTGAACACTTTGTCTGGAACAATAAAATTATCGTACTATGGCATGCATAGAGTGTATGTCGTTTAGTTGGATAGAATTTGTGGCTTGAGTTGGACTTATGTTTGGACAGTTGGAGCTTGAGTGGATCATCTTGGTTGGAGAAGCGAAACGTTTCATCGAGCTAGCGGGCGAGCGTACGTTGCGCACGAGTATCAAGTTGGAACGCTTTGTCAAGCAAAGCGTGCAGTTATGGAACGAAACCAGGCAACTGCATCAGAGAGGGCATTGTGTCACTATTGGGCCATTGTGCCACGGAGCATTCGAAATAAGGGGTATTGCACCTAATCGGAGCACTGTGTCGAGAAGCGGCATGGTGCAAGTGGAGATAATTTGAGGATGGTGCATTAGGCTATAAGTTTAGAATTATTATGGTGAATTAGATGGATAAAGGCGAGTGTCGTTTGGTGGCGAGAAGGCTCGATTCTCTCATCATACATACATGCTTGGAGTATTGCAGTGGTCACGGACAACCTGTTGTGCACAGGGTTTGGTTTTCTCGAACGGGTTGCATGGGACACCGGGATCGTTCGGCCATGAAGGAAATATTGGTAACATGCTTTCGAAGCATGGGTACTTACAGTTTGAGAAATTTTGAATAAATTGTCTAGACTAATAAACTAGATTTATAACTAAAATTATTTAGGGAAATTTTTTGGCTACATGCAATCCCGACATCCCAGCGACACCAGTGGATTTGGAGCTCTTCGTCTTAAGTGGCACACTTCCAGCACACCGTCGAGTATTGCACTACAAGTAAAATATCTGTACAAGTTAATTATATTATGTATCCCGTACGTCTGGATGATCCGGATAGACTGTAGGGCATGTGGCTGCATGGAATTTGCAAACATTATGTGTTAGTAACTAGGACTGTGATAACCCTAGTTAGCTAATAATAGCAAGCCGTAGGGCATTAATGGCCATGATTGCTTGATTTCTAATCTAGTCACGTCTTGATTTATTTAACAACTGATCCGAAAATTGTAACCTGAGTATTGATTTCAAATATCCTTGTTTAAATACTCTAGAACTGTTTATCTGTTATTTTATCTGCTGCACTTATTTAAATGTTCCTTATGATATTTCTTATTGATTTATCTGCATGTTGGTTTTTAGTTTCTAAGATTGGTTTCCTTGTGGTACTTGATATTTTGGGGTCTGACCCCACTGGTTTTGTATGGCCAGATATTGAAGCATGACCGCAGGATCTCTTATACTTTCTGCCTCAAGATGGTGGACACCAGGAGCACCCAGGGCCATGGGTGGGTTCTCTCTCATCACCCACTTGATCTTGTATAATTATTATTTTGAGGCATTTAGCCCCAAGCACCTATTTAGCTCATATTTTGGGAATTGACATTCTAGCCTACTGTAAACCCCCAGAATTTTTAGAAATTTAAAAATAAATTTTTGAAATTTTTCTGGAATTTTCTGTGATTTTTTAGGAATTAAAATAAATGTTTTCTGGTGTTAAATAATTTTAAATATTTTTAATAAATATTAAAATATTATAAAAAAAAAAAATTTAAAATAAAATATTATATATAGGATAATTTTCCTGGAATTTATTGGACCCCAGAATCATTTTTAAAGACCTAAAAAAATTAATGTTTTAATTAAACCAATTTAAACCGGTTTAATTTTAAACCTGGTTTAATGAACCAAACCGAACCATGCTGAACCGACCCTGAACCGAACCCATAAACCAACCCTGTGGGTCGGGTCGTGTCTAAACCCGACCCAAAACCCGCAAACCCGAATCCGTTACCCATTTTTCTGCACAGTAACCGTAGGTTTCCCGATCGAAACCGACGCCGCGGCCGCCGCTCAAACGCCTCGACTCACCGCCTCCCCGTCGTCCGTTCAGCGACCGATCACCTCCCCGACGGCTCCCTTGCTTCCCGCGACCTCTCCCCTCCCCGTAACCGCCCCGACGCTCCACCCTATAAAACCCCGCCACCCCCTTCGCCTCACCACCAACACCACCGCCTCCGACCTCGACAGCCCCAGCCGACGCCCAGAGCTCCGCCGCCTCCAGCAGGCCCTGAAGCCGAGAGCCGCACAGCGCCACCTCCGCCGTGCCCTAGTCGCCGCCTCCGTCGTGCCCTAGCCGTCGCCACGTCGCGTTCTTCCACGTCAGCATATGTCAGCAAGGTACTTGCTTTCCCGCGCGCGTAATTCCATGTACGTAGATCCATTTTTTATACTGTCAAATCCTACGCGAATCCTGCGTGACCCTCTCGAACCCCGTGCCATTATCCAGGGGTATCGCGTCCTGTGTCGGTCGCAAACCGCGACGCAAAATCAGAAAAAAACTTTCCCCTTTTTAAAAATTCAGAATTTGTCCCGAACTCCCCAGTTCGCGACCGTTTTGCGACCAACCTGTGTAATATTTTCAAAATCCATCTGAACAATTAATTAGACCATATGACCTAGTTTTTAATCCTATTTTTAGTGTAATTTATGGTGCTGTAGATTTTGATATTTTCGAGGGTGAAAATAACCAAAATATTGATCATTTAAATATCCTGATTTTCCCGGAACTGGGTGCGTCCTACTAAACGGGACGACTTGGTCGTGTGCGGACTTCACCGAAAGGTGCGCGCCGTTAATACGGACTTGTGGGATTTCGCGGAAGTTGATTTGGATGTGCGTGTACACCGGAATCAACGCGTATCTGTCGACAACACCCCGTATCGGCCATGTTCTGAAACTCATTGTAACTTTGTGTACGCTCGTCGTTTCAAAACGAAACTTACGCCAAGTTTGGTTCGATTCTGAGAACGTTGACAAAATCGAGAATCGTGGGCCCCACGGCTCCACTTGACGGATGATTTTTTGATCGGCTCATCGGAATCCAGTTCTGGACATTCCGTTGGGTCCGTATCGTCATTCTGGACTTGTAGACACTAAGTTTGACGAATTTGGAGACATTGTCTCTGGTACATTTTTCGGTGTAAAGCGGGCCACATGTGGACCCCGCTTTGACCAGAAACTCACTTTTGCCCCTGTGTCCAAATTGGACTTATGGACATGCAATTCTAGCTATTTGATATCTTCTGAACCTGATGGTAACGTTTATTTCAGCAACCGGAGGAGTACCTGCAGATCCCGCGGATACCAGAGCAGCAGTTGGTAATCAAACCCCAGGCAAGTGTACATTGCCATACTTGCAGTAAATTGCTTTATGCTATTCCCTTGATTTAATCATACGAAATATATGTTCAACCTAGGACCGTGTGATATTACTTAACGTCTGAATAATATTCGGGTGTCAACGCCGTACGCGGAGTTGTGTAACGTCACTAGAGATGGATATCGAAACCCTATACAATCTCGTGCTTGCATTATCAAGTATGTCATACCTCATGACACCTGACACTATTCATGAGACAGAATCTTCCTGAGATATTCATGGTGATTCTGTATAGGTTACAGGTTTCATGACAGGTATGACATACTTGATAATGCAAGCACGAGATATTCATGGTGATTCTGTATAGGTTATAAGTTTCATGATTTATACTTTATACACATCCTTAGATCTCATTATGACTTGCTGCATTAGATATGATCTTGCGTGACATGGACATGAGATATCGTGAACATGAGACGTATGATTACATTGGGTGGGGAGAGATTTACCATACAAAAGGCTGATTATATATATATATATTACATTACTAGAGGTGCCTTAGACTCTGACACAGAGCTTTGGCACATTACTGGCCCTTCGAGAGAATACTGCTATGGGTTTCTCCGACACAGAGCCTATAGTAGTCTCAGCCTAAGTATGATTAATGCTCTCATATTGCATATCACTTAGCTGGTTATATAATTTACCCTATTGTTTCATTTATTATTGCACTGTATTTATTTTGGCTTGAGTTATTTTGTACCTTGATATGCCCCCTGAGGACCTGGATCCGGATTATGTCCCCAGGGTTAGCAGAGGATATCTACCCTGAGGTGTATGGGACAGGAGCAGTCTTCGGAGCAGTACTAGAACCCGAGGACGAGGTGATCGCTGAGGATTTTTCCTGAGTATCTGCTTATTCTATACTCAGTCTTGGCTGTTATTAGACTATTTTATTTCTCGTTTAAATTGTATCAGACTTATTATCGGGTTGTTCCCCGATTTACTTTATTGAGACTTGATGATGATTATATTTTATTTTGCTGATATTGATGTATTCATTTCTATAGATGAGATTAGATTGTGACATGTTATTTAGACCTTATTGTTGTATTACAGCTTAAGTACTGTAAACCCCCTGATTTTTCAAAATTTTCAAAACTGGATTTTTCACAATTTTCTGGAATTTTCTGGGATTTTTCTGCAATTTAAAAGCAGGGTTTTAATTTTTAAATGATTTTTAAATGATATTAAATAATATTAAAATATTATGAAAATAATATTTTTGGGCGTAAAATGAAAAACTGGACTTAGGGCAATTTTTCTGGAATTTATCGGACCCCGGACCTATTTTTTAAATACCTAAAAACTATTTATTTAATTATTTAATTATTTATTTATTTATTAAATGTTTATTATTATTATTTTATTTTTTGGTTTGGGCCCAGCCCAATGGGCCGAGCCCATTAGGCTAGCCCGGCCCAGCCTCCAACCCCTAGCGGGTCGGGCGGGTCCGCTCACCCGGAGCCCGCCGCCCGACCCGACCCGCTCCACCTCCCCTGTCCCACGACCCAGTCACCCCCGAGACCCCCGCCGGCGCCGGAAAACGCGCGGCCACGTCCGCCTTTCCCCCGGCTCCCGCGGCCACGTCGCCCCGGAGACTCGGCCTCACCCTCGCCCCCGACCGGCCCTATAAATGCCCTAGCTCCGCCCACTTCCTCCCCCAACCCCGAGCTCCCCTGAACCCTAGCGCCACCGCGACGAGCCCTCGCCGCCACGACGCTGCGCCACCGCCATATCCTCCTCGCCGGACGACGCCGCGCCACCGCCCTTCTCCCCCGAACACCACCCAGCTCCGCCACGTGCCGACCACCCCAGCCTCCTCCCTTCCCTCCCCTGCTCCTTCGTCCCAGTGGCCGACGGCAGCTCCGCCGGACGCCGAGCCGCCCTCGACCCCGACGTCGACGGCGCAGCCGCCCAGCCCCGGTCGGCCCCCAACAGCGCCGCTCAGCACTCCGCCGGCCGCCGCCGAACTCAGCAAGCCCTAATCCCCAATTTTCTTTTCTGTGTCGGACACGGACACAGGACACAGTGTCCGTGTCGAGTCGGACACGACGAATTCTCAAATATTCAGCCCGGTTCAGGTATGCGTAACTTTTTGCTCGTAGCTCCGTTTTCGATTCCGCAAATTGCGTTGCGAAGCCGGTATGACCCTCTCGGTGTCCGGACAAACTGTTCGAGGCATCGCGGCCTGTGGCGATCGCACACCGCGATCCAAAAACAGGAAAAACCCAGACCCTGTTTCACCCCGGAACCGAGTCCGCCCCGCCAAACGGGACGACTTGGTCGCGCGCGGTCTTCACAGATACGTGCGCCTCGTCGATACGGACGTGTGGGTTTTCGCGGAAGTCGATTTGGGTGTGCGTGCACACCGGAATCAACGCGTATCCGCGGACATCGCCCCGTATCCGTCTTTTCTGCAATTCACCCTAACTTTGTGTACACACGTCGGATTGAAACGAAACTTGCGCCATCGGACTCGTAGCGATACGCTGGTCCTGTGGGTCAAGTTTGGTTCGATTCTGAGAACGTTGACGAAATCGCGTGTCGTGGGCCCCACAGGCCCCGCTCGACGGGCGATTTTGTGTTCGGCTCATCGGAATCCAATTCTGGAAGTTCCGTTGGGTTCGTATCAGCATTCCTGACCTGTTGACACTGAGTTTGGTGAATTTGGAGACCGTTAACCCTGACACGTTTTTCGGTGCAAAGCGGGCCCACCGGTGGACCCCGTTTTGGCCCGAAACTGCCGTTTTTGCCCTTGTCTCCAAATTGGACTCAAGGACAGGCGTTTCTAGCTGATTGATATTTTCTGGATCTGATGGTGATGTTTGTTCCAGCAACCGGAGTACCGCCTGCAATTCTCGCCGAAGTCAGAGCCGTAAACATAGCCGGAACCACAGGCAAGTGTACCTTGCCAAACTCTGCAGCTTGCTAATTATTTTCTGGACTTAATTATGCAATAAAGGACAATTAAAGTTTGCCAAATCTCAGTAATCCTTGACAAAGTATTTTACTTGTTTTCATGTGAATTAAAATATAAACTTGTTTTAACTGCTTGACCTAGGGAACGTGTGACGTGCTTAGTGTCCGATCATAGTCGGGTGCCAACTCCGTACGCGGGGTTGTGTAACGTCACATAGACATGGATATCGAGACCCTATAATTCTCGTACTTGTCCTATCAAGTACACCAGAACCCAGGACACTTGACACTATTTCATGAGACAGAGTCTTCCTGAGACATTCAAGGTGATTCTGTATAGGTTGCATGTTGATGACATAGACTTTACATTCTTAGACAATGATTCATAGCTATCAGACTTACTGCATTAGTTATGATTATGCGTGTCATGGACATGAGACGTGTGATTACATTGGGTGGGGAGAGACACACAGACTACAGGCTGATATTATATATATATATAACATAGTTTATATCATAGTGTAAATCATAGTTATTGCTGCTACCGGCTCCCCGACACAGAGCTTGTAGTGGCTTCGGCCTGAGTTCTAGTGCTGCTCTCATATTGCATATCACATAGCTGGTTACTTAGTTTACCCTGCTGAATTATCTGATTGCTGCACTGATATTCATTTGGCTTGAGTTTTTCTGTACCTTGCTATGTCCCCTGAGGACCTGGAATGGATGATGTCCCCAGGTACAGCTGAAGAAAACTACCCAGAAGTGTACGGTACCGGAGCACTCCTCGGAACAGAACCAGGAACACAGGACGAGATAGTGGCCGAAGACTTCTCTTGAGCACCGGCTACATCTACACAGTATTTACATTTTCCAGCATTTTATTTCCTGTCTTTTCCTTAAATGTAATAAACTAAGTTCTCGGAATTGTTTCCCCGAGATAACCTTATTTGCTATTGATAATTTAATTCCATTGCAGTTATTTCCTGGCAATTAATCTGTGTTATCTGTGGATGAGATTAGAAATACCTGAGACTGTAACACTTTACTGCTAGACTACAGCTTAAGCATGCCCTGATGGATCCATTAAATTGGGTTGTCCATCGGTGCGTGCTGCTGGCCATTGCCACGTGTCCAGTCCCTCGTCATTTTGGGACTGGGGCGTGACATGGTTTTTGTGGTGGCCCATGCAGGTCTACGACTAAATTGTTCGGTTTCAACTTAGGGACCGAACAGGCCTGCAATAAGATAGGATAAGTTTTTAGGATCTCATCCACTTGCTTGAATCGTTTTTGATCTCTATATCGACTTCAAATAATTTACTTGCATCTTGCCTTGATTCCCGTGCGCCTCTTATTGGTTATTTTTGATACAGGAAAATGGACCCACAAGAGTGCAATGAGACTCCCGTCGGAACACCACAAGCTGCAGGTGTCACCTACGACGACGAAGTGACACCCGTCGGAGGAGTTCCCACAACTCAACAGAGCCAGCAGGCAGGTCAACCTAACTCCCGATTCCGACGCGATGATATTCCGCCTCCGCCGCAGTTCGTTCCACCAACGCCCGTACTCCCACAAGGACAACCAATTGACGGACAGCAGATATTCCAAATGATCTACGCGATGATGCAAGCTCAGCAACAAGTCCAACACGAGGCTCAACGTCGCGAAGCCAATTTCTGGAGGGACAGCATCGTAACTGTACTGGAGCAGGCCAACCTACCAGCCCGACGGCCAACTACAGGCTCAATCACTGACTTCCGCCAACTGAAGCCCCGCACCTTTTCTGGAAAAGAGGAACCCACCGAAGTTCATGAGTGGCTCACCAACATACGGCATCAACTTGAAGCAGCTGAGCTTCCACGGGAACGCTGGATGACTGCCGTCCGAATGCAATTGACAGGCAACGCGCACCACTGGTGGTTGTCTGAGGAGACGCGACTCGGACCAGACCGAGTCACTTGGGAGGAGTTCTCCAGACTCTTCCAGGAGATGTACATTCCTGCCATCGCTCGGTCAGAACTGCGGGACAAATTCAATCGCCTCACTCAGGACTCTATGACGGTGGAAGAATACAACGCAGAATTTATTCGTCTGAGCCGCTTCGCCCCCACCCTGATCCCGACAGAGGAAGAGAAGGCCGAGAAATTCTTCGACGGACTGAACTTCGAGCTACAGAGACTCATCGGATCCGTCGCACCTACCTCCTACTCAGACGTTCTCGCTGCCGCCCGACGCATGGAACGCGTCACCAGGAGGGAGTCGCGCCACAAGCGGCCAATCACCTCAGCACCAGACAGAGCATCACCAGGAGAATCTGCAAAGAGATCTCACACGCTCCAGCCACTCAGGACAGCTTCTCAGACCCTTCCTACCTGTCACTACTGCGGCAAGGTAGGCCATGTCGAGAGAGACTGCAGACGTAAGTTGGGATTGTGCCTGATTTGCGGCACCAATCAGCACATAGCCAAGGACTGTCCTCAGCATCGAGATGGAGCAGCAAGGGCAAACCAACCAGCTACACCAGCACCGAGGCCACCTCTGGCACCTCAGGCGACACTCTTCCAGCAAGCCCAACAGCAGCAGAGGAACCTACCTCAAGGACGAGGACAAGCTTATGCGCTGACTGTGCAGGACGCCGATGCGAGTAAGTGATTCGTAGTTTTTCCGTTTCTAGTCTTGTTGTAGCTCGTGCCTCTTGGTTCGTGACCTCAGCCCCAACCTAGAAAATTGCAACTTGTTAATAATAACCTGATTTTCATAAAAGTTAAAATTTTAACTAGATTTTCCTGGAAAGTGTAAGCTTTCAGTTTTTAGGGAAACGGTACTTCCCTAAGTATCTTGTGATGTATTTTCAAACGATGCTTGCGACCGCGTCATCTCTGTTGACCGGTTATTCTTTGATTGCGAGGACGCAATCTTCTTAAGGGGGGTAGATTGTAAACCCCCTGATTTTTCAAAATTTTCAAAACTGGATTTTTCACAATTTTCTGGAATTTTCTGGGATTTTTCTGCAATTTAAAAGCAGGGTTTTAATTTTTAAATGATTTTTAAATGATATTAAATAATATTAAAATATTATGAAAATAATATTTTTGGGCGTAAAATGAAAAACTGGACTTAGGGCAATTTTTCTGGAATTTATCGGACCCCGGACCTATTTTTTAAATACCTAAAAACTATTTATTTAATTATTTAATTATTTATTTATTTATTAAATGTTTATTATTATTATTTTATTTTTTGGTTTGGGCCCAGCCCAATGGGCCGAGCCCATTAGGCTAGCCCGGCCCAGCCTCCAACCCCTAGCGGGTCGGGCGGGTCCGCTCACCCGGAGCCCGCCGCCCGACCCGACCCGCTCCACCTCCCCTGTCCCACGACCCAGTCACCCCCGAGACCCCCGCCGGCGCCGGAAAACGCGCGGCCACGTCCGCCTTTCCCCCGGCTCCCGCGGCCACGTCGCCCCGGAGACTCGGCCTCACCCTCGCCCCCGACCGGCCCTATAAATGCCCTAGCTCCGCCCACTTCCTCCCCCAACCCCGAGCTCCCCTGAACCCTAGCGCCACCGCGACGAGCCCTCGCCGCCACGACGCTGCGCCACCGCCATATCCTCCTCGCCGGACGACGCCGCGCCACCGCCCTTCTCCCCCGAACACCACCCAGCTCCGCCACGTGCCGACCACCCCAGCCTCCTCCCTTCCCTCCCCTGCTCCTTCGTCCCAGTGGCCGACGGCAGCTCCGCCGGACGCCGAGCCGCCCTCGACCCCGACGTCGACGGCGCAGCCGCCCAGCCCCGGTCGGCCCCCAACAGCGCCGCTCAGCACTCCGCCGGCCGCCGCCGAACTCAGCAAGCCCTAATCCCCAATTTTCTTTTCTGTGTCGGACACGGACACAGGACACAGTGTCCGTGTCGAGTCGGACACGACGAATTCTCAAATATTCAGCCCGGTTCAGGTATGCGTAACTTTTTGCTCGTAGCTCCGTTTTCGATTCCGCAAATTGCGTTGCGAAGCCGGTATGACCCTCTCGGTGTCCGGACAAACTGTTCGAGGCATCGCGGCCTGTGGCGATCGCACACCGCGATCCAAAAACAGGAAAAACCCAGACCCTGTTTCACCCCGGAACCGAGTCCGCCCCGCCAAACGGGACGACTTGGTCGCGCACGGTCTTCACAGATACGTGCGCCTCGTTGATACGGACGTGTGGGTTTTCGCGGAAGTCGATTTGGGTGTGCGTGCACACCGGAATCAACGCGTATCCGCGGACATCGCCCCGTATCCGTCTTTTCTGCAATTCACCCTAACTTTGTGTACACACGTCGGATTGAAACGAAACTTGCGCCATCGGACTCGTAGCGATACGCTGGTCCTGTGGGTCAAGTTTGGTTCGATTCTGAGAACGTTGACGAAATCGCGTGTCGTGGGCCCCACAGGCCCCGCTCGACGGGCGATTTTGTGTTCGGCTCATCGGAATCCAATTCTGGAAGTTCCGTTGGGTTCGTATCAGCATTCCTGACCTGTTGACACTGAGTTTGGTGAATTTGGAGACCGTTAACCCTGACACGTTTTTCGGTGCAAAGCGGGCCCACCGGTGGACCCCGTTTTGGCCCGAAACTGCCGTTTTTGCCCTTGTCTCCAAATTGGACTCAAGGACAGGCGTTTCTAGCTGATTGATATTTTCTGGATCTGATGGTGATGTTTGTTCCAGCAACCGGAGTACCGCCTGCAATTCTCGCCGAAGTCAGAGCCGTAAACATAGCCGGAACCACAGGCAAGTGTACCTTGCCAAACTCTGCAGCTTGCTAATTATTTTCTGGACTTAATTATGCAATAAAGGACAATTAAAGTTTGCCAAATCTCAGTAATCCTTGACAAAGTATTTTACTTGTTTTCATGTGAATTAAAATATAAACTTGTTTTAACTGCTTGACCTAGGGAACGTGTGACGTGCTTAGTGTCCGATCATAGTCGGGTGCCAACTCCGTACGCGGGGTTGTGTAACGTCACATAGACATGGATATCGAGACCCTATAATTCTCGTACTTGTCCTATCAAGTACACCAGAACCCAGGACACTTGACACTATTTCATGAGACAGAGTCTTCCTGAGACATTCAAGGTGATTCTGTATAGGTTGCATGTTGATGACATAGACTTTACATTCTTAGACAATGATTCATAGCTATCAGACTTACTGCATTAGTTATGATTATGCGTGTCATGGACATGAGACGTGTGATTACATTGGGTGGGGAGAGACACACAGACTACAGGCTGATATTATATATATATATAACATAGTTTATATCATAGTGTAAATCATAGTTATTGCTGCTACCGGCTCCCCGACACAGAGCTTGTAGTGGCTTCGGCCTGAGTTCTAGTGCTGCTCTCATATTGCATATCACATAGCTGGTTACTTAGTTTACCCTGCTGAATTATCTGATTGCTGCACTGATATTCATTTGGCTTGAGTTTTTCTGTACCTTGCTATGTCCCCTGAGGACCTGGAATGGATGATGTCCCCAGGTACAGCTGAAGAAAACTACCCAGAAGTGTACGGTACCGGAGCACTCCTCGGAACAGAACCAGGAACACAGGACGAGATAGTGGCCGAAGACTTCTCTTGAGCACCGGCTACATCTACACAGTATTTACATTTTCCAGCATTTTATTTCCTGTCTTTTCCTTAAATGTAATAAACTAAGTTCTCGGAATTGTTTCCCCGAGATAACCTTATTTGCTATTGATAATTTAATTCCATTGCAGTTATTTCCTGGCAATTAATCTGTGTTATCTGTGGATGAGATTAGAAATACCTGAGACTGTAACACTTTACTGCTAGACTACAGCTTAAGCATGCCCTGATGGATCCATTAAATTGGGTTGTCCATCGGTGCGTGCTGCTGGCCATTGCCACGTGTCCAGTCCCTCGTCATTTTGGGACTGGGGCGTGACAAGTACACCCTGATGGGTCCATTAAATTGGGCTTGCCCATCGGTGTGTGCTGTTGGCCATTGCCACGTGTCTAGTCTCTCGATATTTTGGGACTGGGGCGTGACATCTACTGGCCTACATGTAAAGCATATTCTAGACCATAGTTAGAGCTGATCATGTAATATGGTACTCTTGCTAGTTCTTTATTTTGTAACTAGCTTCATGATCATCAGTGTATGTATAGTTTGGGATGCCTTACTATTATATGTTTGGTGATCATACATCTTGTAACTTGTTGCTTGCTTGAGATTGAGACACCTAAGATTCTTGACCAAGAAATGATTGTTGGTTTGTAGAGTAAACTCCCACATGTCTAAACAGTCGTGACCGTAGCTCGGGATATAAAGTACTCTGGAGTACGTAGCTGGCTTTGTCTGCCCCCGCTCTCCAGTATTCTGGTTCTGGGGCATGACAAAACTAGGATATATTTTTACCGCTCCACTCAAGAGTTGTCACATGTCATTTTCTTCCAACCTAAAACTACTTCGGGAGTGGTTTAGTTTTGACACGTGGCAACCTTTGAGTGGAATGGTGAACATACACCCTAGTTTTGGCAGGTGAACAAAAATGGACTCATATTAACCCTAGTGGTAATGTGACGGCGCACTTTGGAGTAGACCAAGGTTCGAATCCCCCCTCTGCCAGTTGGTGGCGGAGCTATATATATATATATATATATATATACACACACACACACACACACACATATATATATAGCTCCTTGGAGTAGACCAAGGTTCGAATCCTCCCTCTGCCGGTTAAGGTGTGTGTGTGTGTGTGTGTGTGTGTGTGTGTGTGTGTGTGTGTGTGTGTGTGTATATATATATATATATATATATATATATATATATATATATATATGCCAATGAGTCTCTATCCTAGTGGTAGAGGGGAGGCATGCGATCCAGAAGGTCGGAAGTTCGAGCCCAATGGGGGCGTAAAAAGAATTAATTACACCGGGCCAATGTGTACCTTTCAAAAAGGAAATTGGCCCAGGATAATTAATTCTTTCAACGTCCCCACTTGGACTCGAACTCCCGACCTACCGGATCGCATGCCTCCCCTTTATCACTAGGCTAGAGGCTCATTGGCATATATATATATATATATATATATATATATATATATATATATATATCACATGAGTGATTGGGATCCCGATATTAAAAATCTTCGAATATTCTCGAAATAGTAGTCATTGATTTTGTTTTTGTTTTTTGTACTGTACAAATTAGTTCATTAACTATCTAATTTTTTATGAGATTTTGAACTAATATGTACAGTCAGAAAAAAACATATCCAATGACTGTTATTTCGGGGACATTTATAGATACTTAATAGCTGGGCTCGTTTAGAAGCGGGATCGGAATTCTCGCTCTTAAATATTTATAAAAAAATTCAAAATAGCAATCGCTGTTTTTTTTTTTTTTTTTTTTTGACTGTTCATATTTAGATCCTTAAACTATCTAAGATTTTTTTTTTTTTTTTTTTTTTTTTACTCTTGCCTTCGATCCAAAGTTTTATAAATAAATAAAAAAGATACAGAAAAACTTGGGTTAGAAGAATTTATGGGAACATACATCAAGTGGTTAAGGTTGATTTCTTGATTTATAGTCACTCTTGTGTACTAACTATGTCAATTTTATTTAGTATATTTTCTAATGATGTTTAATTGTTTATATTCACACATTTTTTTTAGTTCAAATTCTATATTCTTAACTTGATCATTTTTTATCTTTTATCTTTTATTATTATTATTATTATTATTATTATTATTATTACATATATTTTTATAGTTACTATTGAATTTAAGATAAATATGACTGAAAATGTTTGCCAAGAACTCAAATGTCCTATCATTTGGCGCTTTACAGACTAACATCCTAAGATTTGGAGTTTCTCTTGAGGATGGAAGATTATTCTATTCAGGCCAACAAATGATTAACAAAAAGTTAATAAAAATGAGATTAAAAAAAGCTTGCGAGTGGAATATTTTAAAAAAAAATGGCATACAGTTAGTCATTTATTATTTATTTATTTGTTTAATTTTTTTTAATTATCTAATGGTTGGATATCAACAAATATGTGTAAATAACACAAAATTTAGTATGAGAGATTATTCTATTCAAAACGCCATATCATAAACACACCCAACGGATGGACGTTTTCTGCACACACAAAAAAGTGTAAATAACACAAAATTTAGTATATATACTGCATGTATGTTTATTTATAACATCAAAATATGGAGGATTCAAATATTACTATACTATTTTTTTTTCTTGTCCAAAAAATGTCGAACTATTGGACGTTATTTGTGTAAAATATGCCGCTGATTTTTTAACCTTTTTTAATTCTCAAATTGTTCTCGCCCAAATTATTTTCTATTTGTTAGCTCCACGCTTAATGTCTAAAAAAATGTCCAATGGTTTGACGTTTTTTTAAACCTGTTTTTTTAGAATTAAAAAAAAAATGAAAATGAAGAAGAAGAAGAAGAAGAGTAGTAGTCATGCAACTTTGTAATTCTCATTTTGCAATTTTTTTTTTTTTTCATGTATGTACAATTTAGATAAAATTTAATGTTTTGTATAAAAAAATTGTTATTTTTTATTAGATTAATAATAATTTAGGTGTTGTGACATTTTGTCTTATGTTGGATTAGGCAAGGATAGGGTATATCCAATGATTCTGCCATGTACACCTTAAATAGTTGAATTGAATGATTGGCTCCAAACGCTGAGCTGGTCATCCAAAGTGTCAAGTTCCAGCAGTCAATTCTAAGATCTACTGGGCCACTGTGGACCATTTTCACACCCACATTATGAAGTTGATGAGTGCCAGCTTCAATAAAAACTTAATAATGACCGCATATGTATGCCCTTGTGAGTGTTGTAACACATAAAATGACAGAAAATTGCATGGAGAACAACAGAATTTGCTGAAACTAATGTCACAGCATAAATTTTACCAAAAATATATTTGTAGAACTAAAAATCTTTTGGATAGGCGTAATCAATGACAGTAGAATGTTAAAAAAAATTAGGTAAAAAAAAGTCCTACTGAAAGGACGTTTTCTGCAACAACAAAAAATTCTTCTAATGTATGTTTTAATAACATATTAATTAATTTTGGACCATTGTAAGAAAATATAGTTGTTGTAAAAACATATGCTGGTTAGATAGTGGATTTTGTGTATAATTGTCAAAAAAAAAAACACGGCCATTTTTCTAACAATTCAGTCAAAAAAATGTTATTCT
Source organism: Iris macrosiphon (assembly GCA_036927795.1). Classification (NCBI taxonomy): domain Eukaryota; kingdom Viridiplantae; phylum Streptophyta; class Magnoliopsida; order Asparagales; family Iridaceae; genus Iris; species Iris macrosiphon. Next base: position 124,043,237 of record JAYESA010000003.1, on the reverse strand, counting down.
GAAGGACGTTTTCTAGTCAGTGCCCGAAATAATAAAATGTATAATTAATACCAAATTGTATAATTAATATCTATTTTTACAAAGGAAACAATTCTCTATGACTTTTTTTCTAGAAAAAAAAAATTCCTTCTGAAAGATGTTTTCTTGCTCTTGTTTTAATTTTATCAAATTTTATTTTGTCACGGTAATTTTAACAAACTTTTATGCTCTTCATATAATTTTCTGATAAAATAACTAATATTGATAAGCTAAACAATTAAAAACTTGAGCCTAGCTTACCAACAAACATTAACCCAAACATAAAAATATTCTACTTGAAAAGAATCATACCTTATATAATGGTTTGGCTTTCTTGACATAAATCTAATAAATGAAGGACCCTCTAATTATTTTTTTCAATTGTTCATCTCTTTAACTCTACCACAGATGTATTATAAGTGTGATATATATACACACACCAAGGATTTGTTATGGCTGGTGAAAGAAAATATGTCTAAACCTTTTATTTTCTTTTGTGTGCGACTAAGATTTCATGAAGAATAAATCATGTTGATTTTGGATTATAAAATTTTACCATTTCATTGTTTAGTGGAATTAGTGAAAATAATTTCTTTTGTTTCCGTCCTAATAATTAAGAAAATAGGACCAAAAAGAAACTTATCAATCACACAAAAATATGATAATTAGTGAAAATAGCAATACATATAATGCCTAATTTGTCTTCCCATACAAAGTATGACTTGTTTTCCTAATTGGTATTTGTTGTTGGATTATTTACACTAACTTTCGATATTTTAGGTTTATTAAACGGACATTCTTTACTTTGAAAATATTTACACGGATCTTCCCTCTCATTTATGTTGTAAGGATGGTTAGTGTAATAACCTTTTACGTAAAACATAAAATATAGAAGAGGTCCGAGTCATAAACATAAAACATAGGAGTGATTGGTGTAATTATTTTCAAAATAAGAGAGATTTCGTTTAATAAAGATTGATATAAATAACTCATTTGTTATTTAATATCCAAATCACATTATTTTAGTTTACTATATTTAATATTTAATCTATGTACTACTACATTTTGTAGCACATGAAAAACAACTCATATTTTTTCTCATTCCTGAAATAAAAGAAAATCTATAGTTACAAAATTGGATGAAATGTTCATGCATGTACAAATATAAATTCTATCCTATTATGGGTGAGCATTATTCGGTTTTGGACTGAAAATCGAACCGAATAAGAGATTCGATTCGGTTTTTAAAAAAATTTGGTTCTGTTTCGGTTTTAGAAATACTAAATTTATTTATCGAAAATTACGTATACAACATAGAAGTTTTCCTAAATTACTTGTGCAGCATTAAAGTTAAAAAAATGCAAATAAAGCATTGAAACACCTTTAAAAAGGACATTTTTTGCAAAAAAAATGTAATTACCGTTTTAGCAGAAAATTATAGGGAAAAAAAATTGTGAGCGGGAATATTAATTAACCGAAACACACAAACGCCCTTTTATGTGCATTTATTCTATAAAAGCCTATTTTAAAGGCGTTTTAAACCTAGGTAAATTATTTTTCAACGGCTACAAATTTTTACAACGGCTATACTATCATTTTCCAACGGATATAAATTATTTCAAACATATATAAACACATATACATCCACAATGCAACTTAGAAACTTGTTTCCCCTACCTCTTAAAAACTTTGTTCTCCAGTGAAGCTCCTACCACAGTAAGAAGCCATTATTCTCAAGTGATGCTCCTACCATTGGAGTTTCAACCACAACAAGAGAAAATTTTTTTAGCAATTCTTATTGAAGCTATTTGTTCTAATATTTAAAGTTTCAGTTATGGATCAAATTCTAACACTAATTTACTACCATGGAGGTACACTGAATGGATTATCTTACGAAGGAGGTACAACTTATCTTATATCTACGTATCAGAATATCACCTTATGTGATTTACGAAATATTATTGTATAACATTTTTCTATTACTTATGAATTCATAATAAGGTGGATTTATATAGATCATTTGTTCGTTATAGATAGTAAAGAACCATGTAAATTTGTTGTTCAAAGTAATTTAGGTGCATCTTGCGTAAATATTTATAGTAATCCAGTATTACCAAATATTGAAACATATAATATTCATAGTAGTCAACATTTTAATAATAGCCAAAAAAATTATGTTGGTCCTAGCTCATCAAACCAAATAGATTTAGTCGAAGAAAACGTTGACGAAGAAAATAATGATGACTTAGTCGAAGATTTAGAATATTATTTACCTACTAATGATGATAATTTAAATGTTAGCACCTCCGAATTATTTGAGGGACAAGAGTTTCCTTCTTCTTATGCATTTAGAAAATTTAATAGTGATTTAAAAATTATTCATAATTTTAGTTGTAGAGCTAAATGGAACAATTCTACAATAATTGTATATATTTGTAACTCTTCATATTGTTCTTGGAGAGTACATGCTAAGGCAATTGGTAACAGCAGAAAGTTTATGATTAGTACGTTCGAATCTCGACATTCATGTACAGGTGGATTAACAAGTGGACGTCATCCACAAGCTACTACTGCATGGATTAGAGATAAAATAATTGGTAAAATTAGAGATAACGGTTCTTATAGTGCATCATATATTGTAAATGACATATTTAGAGAGCATCGAGTACATATTACATATTCTAAAGCATGGAGAGCAAAAGAACTTGCATTATCTGAAATTAATGGTAGTTATACTGATGAATATGGTAGTCTCAAAAAATATTGTTTTACAATTATGAAAACAAATTCAGGTAGCAAATATTTTCTAAAGACAGTAGAAAATAATGTATTTCAAAGAATATTTATTTGTTTCAATACATGCAAGGATAATTTTTTAAGTGGTTGTTTACCTATAATTATTATTGATGCAACTTTTCTTACATCTAGATATCAAGGTAATTTATTTGTTGCGTGTGCTCATAATCCTAACTACCAATTATATCCTATTGCTTATCGTATTGTTGAAAATGAGAATACTGATTCATGGACATGGATTTTAAACAATTTAAAATATTCTTTTGAAAGTTATTTTGACCGGTGGGATAGTATTTCATTTATATTAGATAAGAAAAAATGATTAATTCGTGGAGTCCATGATATTTTTCCAAACTCTCCACATTTTTTTGCATTCAGCATTTTAAACAAAATATGAAAAAATAATGTAGTGGTAGAGAAAAATATCAAGAATGGCTAAATAAACTTGTTCGGTCTTATAATGTGGTGGATGCGAACGAATTGTTTGAAATAATAAAATCAGTAGATATTAATATCTTTAATTGGATTATTGGTACAAACGATAAAAATCATAATTTTACACATTGGATAACAGCTTATGCACCATGTCCTAGACTCGATATTAACACATCGAATATTGCTGAAAGTTTTAATAATTAGATTAAGAATTTGCGTGATAAACCAATAACAACATTGATTGATGGTATTAGAGCAAAATTATAACAATTCAGCACAAGCATCGACGGAATGCTGAAAATACGGAAAGTGACTTTTGTCCGAGGATGCTTCAAACAATGGCACGCATAAAAAGAGAGAGACACAATTTCAAATGTTGGATATTAATGGTTTTATATTTGAAATATTTGATCATGGAATAAATAAATGATATGTGGTACATTTAGAAAATAATACATGTATATGTTTTCGTTGACAACACACTCTTTTACCATGTGTACATGCTTACTTTGCATGCCAGGCTAAAAATTTATAAATTAAAAGTTATTATCCTGCTCAATTTTCTATTGAACGGCTTAAAAGTGTTTATGCGCCATGTATGGAACTGATTCCATCCCCATACACTCCTCAAAGTGAATTGGTAAGAAGTGAAATTAGAGTACTAAATGTTAGACGTAGAGCTGGCAGACCTAAAAAGAATTGTTTCATAGCAAGGGAGCTGGGAACCATAGATCTTCATTACAGCAATTATGGCGGCCTGGGACATAATAGAAGAAAATGTACATGCCAACCGATGCAATAATTTTTTGTGTAATTTTAATTGTAATCTTTGTGTAATTTTTATTGTAATCTTATTTTTGTGTAATTTTTAATTTTAATTTGTATTGATTAAATTGAAAGAAATAAACCATATTTTGTCCATCCATCCCAAATGTTGAAGAAATTTAGAGTGAAATAAAATATGTTCATGCCATTATTTGTTCATATTCATGATATAAGATTATCATTCTCTGCCTCTAGCCATCATGTCATAATACCTACGAGGCATTGGCCTAAGACCAATTCTATTTCTTCTTACTGTTGTATCCTGAGATCTCTCCCCTGGCGATGGTTTCCATGGATCAAATTCATCAGTCTCCAGTGTCTGCACCGGCGCTGTTGGAGTCATATATAACTGAGTAGCTGTATCAAACTGTTGTGTGCCAAAAATAAAAGAAGAATTGGCCATCTGCGTGTAATAATCCTAGTAGTCAACACCATATTGTGGGGTACGTGCTTGTGACGTCCCCTCGCCTGCCTCTCGGTCCATATGTGGGGTACGTGCCTATGACGTTCCCTCACCTGCCTCTCGATCCATCTGTGGGGTACGTGCATGTGACGTCCCTCCCAAGCATGTCGATCCATCTGTGGGGTACGTGCCTGTGACGTCCCCTCCCCTACATGTCGGTCAATCCGTCGGCCATATGGGCTACGGGGCCGTGCACGTCTCTCTCTGACAATGCCAACAGGATTATCCTCAGTAGGTTGCAATGGAAGAATCGGGGGCCTGAATGGTTGAATGAGATATTTGACAGATGTTTCCAACAACTGACGGGGATCTACATACGGGTCTTGGGACAACTCTTCCACATTTTGTATCTGAAATATATATACTCAATGACATATATATAGATCATAATTTATTTAAATGAATTTATAACACATACCACTACATCTACTTGTCTACTTCTCAAACGCAAGGTCGCATCATCCAAAGCTCGATGTTGGATGCGAGGCTCTTCATATTGATAGTTTCGATTTTGCATGAGTGCAGTTTCGTACCATTTTATAAACCATTTACTACCAAAATCTGCAATAATCAAAGAAAAACTTATTGTAACATGTCAAAAATTTACATGTTTGTTATAGAAATAACTTACAATCTGCTTGTGATTCAATCGGTTGGCATATGTGTTCCACGCCATGCGTGGTAAATCTGTTCTCCCATCCTGAAAGAAGTGAGCGGAGTCGTGCAGCGATAGTAGCTCTGCTACGACCCATAGACAAGGCTCCTCGGGTATCAATTGTTTTATCATAAACTATCGCATAACACGAACATCCGGATAAAACATAATATTACCATGGTAGATGATATAAAATCGGTGCATACTAGCTTCAATTGCACTATCTAACATGAGTTGTGGTATACTTTCGGGATGCTATTTAACCTATTTGACGATAAAACAATGATTAAATATTTAAGCATAAGTAAGAAATTAATAAGATAAATTGAATTATATATATATATATATATAACTTACATCTAATGGATTCCGTGTGTCAAATAAATGCCGGTAAAACGATACCACTTTAGTATTATGGTGAAGTATATCAGTATTATCCGTATTCCACCTCACTCCTGTCGGCATGACCCGTTGATCAGCAGTGTATGTGGTAGCTGGCCTACCGATATCGAAATGCTCGTGACACCACAACTACAAATAAAAAACATAAGAAATGATATAAAGTAACTAACTGAATATAACAATATATTAACAAAATTATTTTAAATCATACATGTACAAGTGTGAGACAACCAAACATGCTGGAATATTGTATTCCAGCTCCGGGTCGTAGTCTAACAAAAGTAGTCATCGAACTATATAGATGGGCTAACAATGCCGCACCCCATGCGTGCTGTGTGTAGGTGCCCAAGTCTTCAAAAAATGGCAGAAGGGATACATTCACCTTATTTCCTGTGCCATCAGGAAATAAGAGTGCACCGCATAGTCTTAATAAATAAGCTCTAGTACAACAGGTGACCTGAAAACATGAATAAATATTGATATCAGTTATAGTAAATATTGACATCTACTATAGTTAATATATAAAAATTGGATATCATACCCGATAATCATCCGCTGGAATTGTTGTATCGCCTGTGCGATCAACATACATAAAATTCTCTCGGAGCCAAGTCATTTTAAGAAGTAAACTTTCGCCGTGATTAGCTGGCGGCTCCATACCAAGATATCTCCTGATGAGATAATCACCTTTTAGGCCCTCCTCAAAATATATAGGGCTACCATTAATAGGTAACCCTAATATCATCGATACGTCAGCCAACGTTATCATCATCTCCCCCATGGGTAACTGAAACGTGTTGCATCCTGGCTACCATCGCTCGACCAGACTCAATAAGAGATCTCTGTTGTGACTCCTAATACGGATATCATCAATAAAGGAAAAGCCAAAAGACTCTACAAGATACCTTTGACGTTGGGTCAGCTCCCATCCGTGGTGCCACCCACCATGTTCCCGTAATTTTATATCTTCATAATTATACGCCCATATAATATATGTACAGTTTGTTAGATGTAAAGTCCCGCAACCGCACGGTGCGTTACGCTGAGTCGGATTGAATGAAGCAATAGCTGGTTATATTTGATTTATTGGATTTTGGGAAGAAATATTGATTGAGTTGGTTTCATGTGCAGATGGCTAACGAAGTTCGATGGAAATCATGTGTTCTTTCAGAGCAGTACTGAGATAGCTGGATTGGAGCGATAATGCCGTCTTTCTTAGTCTGATCGGTCGGATGATTTGGAAAGCACGGCCTGCTCGCACGGTCATACTAGTTGAGTAGATCGCGCTTTGCATCGGACCACGGGTTCAAGGGATCGGTCGTATCGGCAGGACAATATGCTTAACAGAATCAAACTTGGTGAGTGGGCTCTGTCCCTTCTCCTCTACTCCTTCATGCCTAATAATATGGAACACACGTAATAGGCTTGAACACTTAGACTGGAACTTAGAAATCACTACACTAAGGCGTGCATAGGGTGTATGTCATTTGCTTGGATAGATTTGTGGCTTGTGTTGATTTTTGCGCTGGATAGTTGGAGCTAGAATTAGATTATATTTGGGACAGTTGAAGAAATAATTGAAATTATGCTTGGACAGTTGGAATCATATATCTTGGTTGGAACATCGAGAATTCGGGCGAGCGAGGCGTGCATAGGGTGTACGTCGTTTGCTTGGATATACGGGACATGATGTATGAACTGTAAGTACCTTTGTAGGTTAGAGAAAGAGCAAGAGTATTACATCGCCTTTGTGGCATTGCCTTTGTGGCATTTCTTTTGGACCCTATCGAGAGCTTCGTTGCGTATACTCTGATGTGTGCTTGGTACACAATTCTTGACTTTCGCTGCAACTTGGTCGTTTCGATGATAACTTTGGTGTTTGACAACATCGCCTTGTACGAGCGCAACTCCAGGCTCGTACGGCATCACGTCCCGATGAGAACGATTATCCTACGGGAGAGCTGCAACGTGGTGATTCACGTTCAGCGGGGACTATTGAACTTGTGGGAGATTAGGACGTGACATATTGGTATCAGAGCGCCTGGTTCATTTTTTCGGACTTGGTCTTTCGCTTCATCACAAACTCTAAATAGCTTTCGCATGTCATTTAGCTCTTGGCTCTACTTGGTGCCGCATTGGATGTTTCATGCAATAAGTCTATATATTGTTGGTTGTGGCTGCATGTTGTGCTTTGTTGCGTTGCTTTTGTTGGTTTTCGGTAGATCGCTTAGTCTCGTTAGGCGTTGTTACATTTGTGCAACAAGTTGAGAGTTGTCTTTAGGTTGGCTTGTCTTGTCAGTCAGGGAGTTTTTGGTTGCATCAGTTGATCAGTTGATCAGTTGGTTGGCAGATGAGATTGGTTATGTGGCATGTTGTGAGTAGAAACATTATATGAGAATGGATCGTTGTACGAGTTGCTCGTATAGCAAAATTATTGGACGAAGTTTGAATTTTTGGCTGGGTATATCATAAGAGTATTGCACGAGTTGCTCGTGTGGTGCATTGGTTGAGCATGTTTGAGTTTGGCTTGGGAATATCAGGATAGTGTTGTACGAGTTACTCGTACAGCAAATGTGAGGAACAATTGGATATTGGGTTGGACTACTCAGAAGAGATCGTTGTACGGGTTGCTCATGTAGAAAAAATATCGGACGGTTTGGGAATGGTTGAAAGTTTTGAGAATGGGATATGGCACAAGTGAAAGAGTTTGATGATTCAAGTATTGGCTGAGTTTCGTGTCAGACTTGAGTTGGGAAAGGCAGTATCACGCATAAGGGATGGTTCAGACGGATCTTGAATCAGTGCATGGAATTGTGATGCGAGTAGCAGCTTGATTCGGAGTGGTATATGGGATACCACATAGTGAGAAGGCATTGGGATATTTTGGATAGACATCAATGAAAATTGTCACAACGGATGCGAGTAATAGGATTGCAAGTTGTTTGGCGCACATCGGCTGAGTTAGGAAGAATGGAACATGGAGCAAGTGAGTATTGAGTTGTGATTCGACAGAATCATCCCGGATAGTCAGATTAGAATAGATGTTGGTTTTGACGCAGAGTAAGCACGAGAGAAACTATATTTCCAAGTGGTATATAGTGCAATAGAATTTGACTCAGGTATCCTTCGATACATTAGACTTGAGAACTCAAGAACGGACTTGTGCAAATGGAAGTATCGTTGGACTTGAGAGATGGACGAGATCGGAATCAACAATAAAAAAGAGTGCTAAGAATTTAAAGGATTGAGGCAGACCAAGAATTTGAAACAAGTTTAAATTGATCAGATGGAAAGCTGAATATCAGAGTCTCGCTTGCACGATTTGGAATTCAGTAAAACATTCGTTGGATGCAAAAAGATAGTTGAGCATAAGGAACAAACAATTGGGATAAGCTTGGGCAGAGCGATTGGTGAATTGAAGGATAACGAGCACGGACTACGATTTTGGGAAACACATTTGAGCCGTTGGTTGAGTAAGGAAACACGATCTGACTTGGAGGGACAATGAGATAGATTTGAACGAACTTGAAGGATTTTGGATATTGCTGCTCGAGAAGTCGACTCAGGTTTAGCGGAAGTAAAATTTAGCGAAACGGTGCAACGATGGTAAACGGATTCTCCGGAAGACGTGAACGGACTTAGGCAACAAGTGAAGGCAATATCGGACTTGAGATTATGTTGGAACCGATGCACGGGTTATTGAGAGTATATGGACTAATCTGTAACATAGAGAAATCAAGATTGGCTAAGGATTGCTGCTTGAGCAAGTTGGACGTGCACTGTGAAATATGGCAAACAGATAAGAATTTGGGATCAAGTATTGAGTTTCGAGAATCATTGTAAGTGGTAGTCGAGAAGTCAAACTTGGAAGTTCAGAAATTTGATAGATTCAGGGCAGAACGACGGATTGATGAGAGACGGTTTTAAAGTGTGCAGTTCTCGATTGTTGTCTTGGATAGATAGTAAGACTCTAGGTGGTTAAGCGACAATGGTTGACAGTTCATCAGAGGTAGTGCATGAAGTGCTCGAATTCAGAAGTTTGTTCGGATGGAATGGTTGGATTATGGTTCGGATTTGCAGAGGAGATATAGTATGGTTCGTAGTAACTGTCCATCGTGATGACTTACAATTATCGAGCGTAGCTTCGGGACAACTTACCCTAGCGACTTGACCGCCAGATCAGAGATGAATATTATAGACCCATAGAACGACCCTTGTGGCGGCGCATTTGGGAATGCGTCGAGGGTGGATATGAGTGATAAGATTTTTGGAGATATGTCTGAGTGTTGGATTTGAGAGATCCTTGGGATAGCCTTCAGCTGATGAAGCAGCCGGAAGACCGAAGCGGTGGTGGAAATGGCCTAAGTCAACTGATGAGATTCGGAGTCGCAGATTTTTGTATATGGCATCTGTCACGACCCGCACCCAAATTTTGGGGCACGAGAGAGTGGGTACGTCCAGCCTACGCCGCAGTATCGACGGTAGAACGTTGTCTAGGTCATATAACTATCTAATCAATCTCACATGAATATCCAACTCCATAAGAAGACACGGATATCATAATATAATATGGAATATACTCAATCACATAAACTAAGGCACGATGAGATATCGAAGCAAGCAAATAAATACAAGACAAGTCTAAACAACAATAAAAAGTCTAACCTGCAATCAATAACATCCAAGTCTCCAAGTATGTCGAAACAAGTCCTCTATGTCACAGTCTGGAAAAAATATCCAGTCAGGATTGGAACGAAATACACCTCTAACAGCAGTTCCATGCATATTGACAAAAACTATAACACAGTGTAAAGAAATACAAGACAGATAGGAAATACTGACAATAAGAAATACTGGAATAGAGAAATACTGGAATAATGAAGTACTGGAGCATGTCATCATCAATGTACATCTAGCCATGAAATAGGAATTCAAGTACACGCAAGAATAATGAACTGGTATATAAGTGTGTACAAGAACAACAACTAGAACATGTAGAGATGCTAGATCAATATACTAGAGATGCATGTCAATGATCCTCTAACCAAGTGTGTAAAATATTAGTATATCATGTGATCGGCTTGGGACTGATCAGTCTTGTTACATATGATTAGCTATGATTCATGTAGGGTCAGGCTAACCATCTGGATAGCTATGATGCGAGCAATACTCAGGCTAATCACATGTAACATGCTATGAGGCATGTAATGGTCAGGCTGCACCGATGTGAGGTGTGGGTGAGCTATGATGCATGTAAGGTTGGGTATGATCACATAAGCTACTAACATTTTCCCATTTTCCCCAGCTAGCACGATGGATCCCAATCACGACTCCTCATGATAGGTCTCGATGATGCCAACTCGTGTAAATAACAGTGTCAGAGTCATGTACGCCATACAATAAAAATTATAGAGATAATCAACATAATAGAAACTGTCAGATAATGTACTCGCCTGGGGTCCTTAGCTGGTATGAATCAGAGTCCAAGTCACAGTCCAAATAGCCTATGTATTACAAATTTACCATGTCAAAAGATAATTTATTTTAATTTATTTAATTCTGGAATAATTACTCTAAAATCCTATTTTAATCTTATTATTCTTATTTTTAGGTTAATTCCTAAATTTTGTCCAAAGGAACTGAATTTTATCAACTCGAGACTCATGGCACGCAAATCGAGACGATCTGTTGACCGAAAAGTCAACCGACACAAACTCAACTTTCATGCATGATTTCCTGTAGATTTCAGCGTAAAAATATGCTAGAATTTATGGCTCATCCGAATTCAAATTCGTTTGGGAATTATGGCACATACAAATTTTGTATCGTGCACCGATGGTTAAATTCTAACCTAGAAGTTCTACAGAATTAACAATATATAAATACTTCGAATTAAATTATTGTAAAAACATATGTCAAATATCTCTACATTATCTTTTCGAAACTTTAAACGGTTCATGATTCTGACTCCTAGTTCTCCCGAAATCGCGAAAACATCGAAACACATTTATTTTCGGACATACTATGCTCTATGAATTTTCCAGAATTTAATACTAATAATTTCATAAAAAAATTTATATAATCAGAAAGCTAACCTCAATATCTTTCTAACGCAAAAAACTAGGCCTCGTTTGGAGTCCGGAGCTATGCGCAATGGCTTCTGGAAGATGAAGGAACCATAGATGACAATTCTCCAAAAATTGGCTCAAGAAAAAACCCTAGAAAATAACTAAACTATTATATATATATAGAGGAGAGAGAGAGCAGCCGCGGCTCAGGAGCTTGCCACGTGGCATTCATCTGTGCAGCCCCGCCCAAATCGAACGGTCCAGGTCGGACGCGGCTCGGCTCGGCTCAGCTGAGTCCGAGTCGAACTCTGACTCGGCTCGGCTCGAGGTCGGCTCGGCTCGCTCGCACCCACTCCGCGGTCACTGACAGGCAGGCCCGGCACTGTTCGCTGCGGGAGGCTGACAGGTGGGCCCCCTGTCTGCTGACTGGGCAGAATTAATTACTTTTTGGATTTTCTTTTTCAGAAATTAGTTTTTAATTCAGTTTTCATAATTAACTCAAAATAAATGCTAAAAATAATCAGAAAATTCCCAAATAATTCTAGAAAATATATTTTATTATTTAGAACATAAAATAAAAGTTTGGGATATTTTTAATTATATTTAAACTTAAAATAAATTCTTAAAAGTCCTAGGAAATTAGGATTACTAGTTTTTAATTAACTAAAAATTATGGAAAAATCCCAATAGCCCCAAATTAATCTAATAATAATATTTAAGCACGAATTTTAGGATACGGAGGTTACAGCATCGCCTCTGACTCATCATGACCCGGAAGGGAATATCATTCATATGAATTGACGACTGTGAAACTAGCTTGTAAAGTTAAAGCAGCGGCTCGTTCAGATCAAATTATTACAATACTGGAAGGGAGAGATGTGCCTCAGATTTACAAGATGCATCAAAACTTAGTCTGGGATGCGTGCTCGTACAGAAGGCAAATGTGATATCCTGTGCTTCGAGGCAGTGGAAGCAGCGCGAAGAACTATTCCATGCGCAACCTAGAAATTGTGGCGAGTGTGTCCACGTTGAAATCGTGGCGACACTATCCCTTTGACGTGGCGGCAAAATCTTCGTGGATCACACGAACCTCAATATAGATGTTCACCCAGTGAGGTATTGAGATTAAGGAAGAGGTGTTTGGGCTGAGATGATCTAAGAGCATAGTTTGATTTTTGGATAAGTCGCCTAGTTGGGGTAGTATCAGTTGAGATGATCGTTCGGCGCATGAGATATATTTGGAGATGTTGCTAGTGTGGATTCAGAAATAGTTGGATGGATTGAGTTGGAACATGAACTGATTGAGTTGGTAGGAAATCATCATATTTGAGAATAGCGCTTGAGCGAATATGTTGGAATGAACGTCAGGATTTATTCAGTTGGGAGTAAAGCAAATAGATGTCTCGGACATAAAGATACCCTTGTAACTTGTTCAAATTTGCTATCGCTAAGCTCGGCTGAAATGCATGTATTTCAGGGACGTCTTAAATATGTGTACGATCCAAAACTAAGCGATACGAAGAATTCGTATTGAGCTGCAAGGAGGATATGAGAATATAGAACTTGTGCGAGCGTTCAGCAGAGCGAGATATTGAGTCAGGATCAAGAGTATGTGAGTTGCATAGAGTAGATTGTGGAATTGGACAAGCGGCATGTGATAGGAATGAGTACCAGCACGGTTCGTGGACGAACCTAATTTCTAAGTGGTATATTATGTAATGCCCCACAACCGCACGGTGCGTTACGCTGAGTCGGATTGAATGAAGCAATAGCTGGTTACATTTGATTTATTATATTTTGGGAAGAAATATTGATTGAGTTGGTTTCATGTGCAGATGGCTAGCGGAGTTCGATGGAAATCAGGTGTTCGTTCAGAGCAGTACTGAGATAGCTGGATTGGAGCGATAATGCCGTCTTATTTAGTCCGATCGGTTGGATGATTTGGAAAGCACGGCCTGCTCGCACGGTCATATCAGTTGAGTAGATCGTGCTTTGCATCGGACCACGGGTTCAAGGGATCGGCCGTATCGGCAGGACAAGATGCTTAACGGAATCAAACTTGGTGAGTGGGCTATGTCCCTTCTCCTCTACTCCTTCATGCCTAATAATATGGAACACGCATAATAGGCTTGAACACTTGGACTGGAACTTGGGAATCACTACACTGAGGCGTGCATAGGGTGTACGTCGTTTGCTTAGATAGATTTATGGCTTGTGTTAGTTTTCGCGCTAGATAGTTGGAGCTAGAATTGGATTATATTTGGGACAGTTGAAGAAATAATTGGAATTATGCTTGGACAGTTGGAATCATATGTCTTGGTTGGAACATCGAGAATTCGGGCGAGCGAGGCGTGCGTAGGGTGTACGTCATTTGCTTGGATATACGGGACATGATGTATGAACTGTAAGTACCTTTGTGGGCTAGAGAAAGAGCAAGAGTATTACATCGCCTTTGTGGCATCGCCTTTGTAGTATTTCTTTTGGACCCTATCGAGAGCTTCGCTGCGTATACTCTGATGTGTGCTTGGTACACAATTCTTGACTTCCGCTGCAACTTGGTCGTTTCGATGATAACTTTGGTGTTTGACAATATCGCCTTGTACGAGTGCAACTCCAGGCTCGTACGACATCACGTCCCGATGAGAACGATTGTCCTGCGGGAGACCTGCAACGTGGTGGTTCACATTCAGCGGGGACTTGAACTTGCGGGAGATTGGGGGATGACAGTACATGCATACTAATATTATTAACAGTACAAATAAGAATTTATTTAAATTTTCATTACCTCTCCCAAAAATACCTGGCTCGAGATATGAGACTGTCGCTCCTGAATAATAGCCTGAGTAGTCGGTCCACCTGGTTCAGACCGTCGTTGTTAGCATCCATCTGTATAATAAATGTTGACAAAATGACATTGTCAACTAATTCATACATAATTAGGGTTTGTGAAAGGGCTTGGGTTTTATGACATGGTTAGGGTTTTCTATACTAAACTAAATTTAATATATTCTAAGAATTTTCTATATTTGTTATTATTTTTTTATATATTTTAAAATTATTTCTACGTTTTTTAATTTTTTGTTTTAATTTTCTAATATTTTTTACTATCTTATTTTTTCGGTTTTAATATCTTAAGATTTTTTCTATATGTTTTTAAAAAATTTGTTTTAAAAATTTGTCTTTATGATTTTATACATAGTTTTCTATACTAAACTAAATTTAATATATCCAAAGAATTTTCTATATTTGTTGTTGTTTTTGTACATATTTTAAAATTATTTTCTAAGAATTTAATATATCCTAAGATTTTTTGGTTTTAATTTCCTAATATTTTTTACTATCTTATTTTTTCGGTTTTAATATCCAGATTTTTAATATTTTCTTTTTTAATTAAATTAATCTAAAATGCTACATTAACAAACAATATATAAAATTAATCTAAAAAAACTACATTATCTAATTTAACATGCAATAAAAATACATATTTTTTTTTTCTAAAATAAATACATACCTCTTCTCTTCTCCTACCAACTCTTATCTTCTCTTCTCTTCTCTTCTCTTCTATTCTCCGAGCTATTCTTTATTGTAAAAAAAATTTTACCCTCCCTCACTATATATACATCCCAAATATTAACCTCTTAACTCCCCACCCGTCTCCGGCCACATAACTGCCATTATGGTAGAGTCAAAAAGTCTGAAAAAGCCTGCAGTCAAATAAGCCTAGAAACGCCCTTTTTAAGGGCGTTTCCATACTAAATCCCGCGAATTCCGTCATTTTTTCAGTCACTTTTTGATAATTTAAATTCATATTGTTTATTAGGTTTTAATTAGGTAATTAGCACATAGACGTCCTTAAAACGGCCGTTTTTGAGCAAAAAAAATGTCCTTTTAAAGGCGTTTCAATGTTTTATTTGTAATTCTCATACTTCTATGATGCATAGTTAATTTTGGGAAACTTCTATGATGTATACGTAATTTTTTATTTTTTTATTCGGTTTCGATTTCAGTCCAAAACCGAAAATCGAATAATTTTTTTTAGTTATATATATATATATATATATATATATATATATATATATATATATATATATAGGATAAACGGGATATGAGCCATAGTGCTCATATTTCTATATGAGCCATGCACATGTGGACCAATAGTAATAGAGTGTACTAATGCACATGGGTGCACATGGGATGAAGCACTCTATTCCTATTGGTCCACATGTGCCTGGCTCATGTAGAAATATGAGCACTATGGCTCATATTCCGTTTATCCATATATCATATACATGTGGACCAATAGCAATAGAGTATATATATATATATATATATATATATATATATATATATATATATATACGGGATATGAGCCATAGTGCTCATATTCCTACATGAGCCACGTACATATGGACAAATAGGAATAAAGTGTACTAGTGCACGTGGGATGTAAGACTCTATTTCTATTTGTCCACATGTGCATGACTCATGTACGAATATGAACACTATGACTCATATCCCGTATATATATATATATATATATATATATATATATATATATATATATATATATATATATATATATATATATATACGAGATATGAGTCATATTGCTCATTTTTCTAAATGAGTCATGCACATGTGGAGAACATGTGGACCAATAGGAATGGATTCTTACATCCCATGTGCACCTATGTGCACTAATACACTCTATTCTTATTGGTCCACATGTGCATGACTCATTTAAGAAAATGAACACTATGACTCATATTCCGTTTACCACGTGTGTATATATATATATATATATATATATATATATATATATATATATATATCGAAAAATCGAATAAACTGAAAATCAAATCGATTTAATTCGATTTGGTTCGGTTATTGATCATTTCGATTCGATTTTGATTTTGCTTATTCAATTTTTAGTCCAATTTAATTTTTGATTATACGATTTGATTTGATTTGATTTGAATCGAATTAACCTAATGATCACACTATATCCTATGACGAAAGTAGTATGTTTGAAAATGACCTCCAAAAATTATTTGATTGAACACATAGATTAATAATATATTTTAAACACGGTTGCTCACGTGAATGTTTGGCGTGTGAGAGAACGAGTGGGACTATTCATAAGTCTCGCCGTTGCAAATTTGAATTCAAGTTTGTTTTCTCACAAAAATTTACACGATCAAGTGTCCAATTGTGTCACATCCGTCCTATTAATGTTACGAATATGTTGTCATTTTGGTTCTTAATTATCAAACTTGACACGACTTCAACACTAATCCTAGCGTTAATATAAACAAATCTAACGGACAAAAACTTTCCCACCAAAAACTTCAGCATCTCCGCCAACCTGATGTCAGTGCTGACCTGGACCAACAGCAAGCAGTCGCCACGTTGCCCATTCCACGCCCACAGCCACTAGTTGCACGCGTCAGAATCGAACCCGCCAGAGTGGACGCTGACGCATTCTGCAACGGGGGGTGAGAATATCAATTTTTCCGTGTACTGGAAAGACAATGGGTGGGGCACAGCTGGCACTGAGTCCAGATGGGAGATGACAGCAGAGCATGCCACGTGGTTTCTGCGTGCTCATCAATCACTCTGGCGTGGGTCCCACTCCCGCCAGGCGTTACGTTAAGTTTATAAATCACCACGCCACGTTTGTTAATTTTCTCAGAATTGCCTCAACTTTCACCCAATTTGCATATTACTACCTCGTCTTTTTCTATTAACATCCATGTGCAAAGTACACAGGTCATATGGACCAGTTTGCCCCCTGTAATACAATTGTTGTATCTTTTTCTCTCCCTCTCCTCCAATGTTGGAACTAGTCCACATACACACACCCTTCCACAGCTACAAATATAAAATATCATCTTCCAGTTCCACTATCAATAACGAAACCAAGACTATACTGAGCATGACTGGTCTTGAGCTTGAGCAACCTGCACATACTCTACCAGGCACAACGTCTCAAAAAACTTTTGATCGGTCAAAATACCAAAGGACAATTCTCATAGAACATAAGCTACACAGAGTACAATGTAAAAATTATAGAAATGATAATATATTTTCGCTAAGCCAGGGGACCCTCTCCACTTGTCCCCTCCTCTCGCTCACTTGGCTTCGTCTTTACCGTTACATATGTAGTCGTAAAAGTTGTCAAAATCCAATATAGATGTACATAAATACTAGCTTTTGTGCTCATATACAGTTGTGCCAGTATATACGTGCATGCACTTACCAGCAGAATTTGATGTTGGAGAAAAATCATTTGAAAATGCTTCAAAAATAAGTTGTACAAACCATATCCATATAATTATTTAAATAAATTAAAAAATTAATAAAAAGATAATTATTTAAATATTTTACTAATTATTTAAAAAAAATAATCAAGCATTTAACCACTTAATATGATATATTATATCAAACAACTATAACTCAAGTGGTTAAGGTGTAAGATAATTTTTTTGATTATTTGAGTTCAATTTCTAGAAATTTTAGTTTTTATAATAAATTTATATTTATTATTTTTTAATATTTATTTTATGTACATACAATGTACATGCACATTACTAATAATTTAATTAAAATGAATAGTTTTGGTATTATTCATTTCTATACGAGGGGCAAACCAGTATTTTCGTCATATTCTCTGCTATAAACCATCTCCAGAAGGTATGTACGAGCAAATTAGCCTTTCTTTTCACTCCTGTCATTCCTCTCCCCCTCATATTTTCTCTCTACTAATAAAGATTTTCTCCGATCGACTCGGGATCGTGCCGGAATATTCCGTACAGTACCGGACGAAGAAAAAAGTCGGTCCGAACGATTAGTTCGGTGTCGGAATGCCTTCCCCCGTCGCGGCCGACGCGATCATGTTCGTGAAGAGGAAAAAGCCGGCGGTCGGAGGCGAAGGGGAAAGAGAGGAGAGAGACGCCGCTATCATATGGGAGAAGGAGCGATAGATCGATCGATCCGGATTTGTGTCGTGTCGGAATCGGCGGCTTTTTTCCCGATATTTTGCCGTTTCGTTTCCGATTCTCCCGATTTGCAAATAAAAAAAGGGTATATTTCTTCGATTCCAGCTCTATTTCTTTTTAAGGTATGGCTTTGTGATTTGGATCACTACATGTTATGTTTAAAATCAACTAAGCAAGGTTAATTATGTGATATTGATTAATTAATTAGTTTTCATTGTAACGGTTGAAAGTATTATATATTGATCCTTCCCCTTTCCCCTCTTTTTCTGAGGGTTTTTGTTTTGAATTTGAAATAGAAATTCTACATGTAGAATCGTGTGAATCATTGTTCTTTACTCCATTTAAAATTGTGTTCTTGATTCGATTATGCAAAAAATGGAATTTTATCAATGTCTAGATTCAATCTTGTTCCTTTTGTAGACACGAATTAAAATAATTTAATATTGGAATTTCGGTCGGGTATACTATAGTCTTACTTGGGATATATTTGGTTGCTGAAAGCGGACGATAAAAGTCAACATGAAATGATTTGCTTTAATAAAAAAGAAAACAGAAAATTAAGTACAGGATAATAAAGTTTTTTTTTTTATATTAGAGTATAGGCAAAACCGGCTGACGGTATTTCTGATAAGACTTCGGGCTTAAATCCAAAGCATTTGGCGTTCTATATTTGTTTTTGGAAATTAAAATTGCCAAAAAAAATTTAAGATACACAAATTTTGCTAAAGTGGATTATAAAAATTATCTGAAGCTATAAATTTTAATTTTTTAAAACTGTAATAAATTGAGAATAATTTGAATAATCTATCTTAAAAGAAAATCGTAAAGACCTTCTTTGACAATTACAATTCTCTTATTTTTATATTTTGCAACTTCGATACCCTCTTATAATATCTGAAAACTATAATAGTGTGAGTCTAGTTTTCTGAAAGCAAAAAAGTGTTCCATAAATATTTAAAATGGTTTGTGAAGTGCTCGCTTTAGATACAAAATTATTGAATGTCCACACAACTCTTGTGCAAACTTTTTAGGAAGAAGGAAGAAGTTGGATAACAAGGAAATACCACTTTCAATTGATTTTTCACTTTTAATTTCCAGTATTTCTCAAATGTCAAAACGGTCATTTTCGAAAGAGCAATGCTATGTTTACAATCAAACTTGATGATAAATCTTAGGAAGAGGGTGATTAATTTCAAACTGTCATGTGACAGTTGTAAAGAATTACAATCAAATTTGGTTGTAAACTTAGCTTTATATATTTTTCGAAGCAATTGAACCGCCTATGAAACTCTATCTATGAAATTTTGCAAAGGCAAGGATATTCTTTGCTTGCATTCTGGACAATGGACTTTCTTAGTAAATTTTTACTCCACAACAAAGTTATTTTTTGTCAAGTAGTTGTGGTTCCTTGAGATGATGATTTCTGAACAGTGGAATCTATTGACTTCTTTTTTAAATTTTTAGATGCTGCCATTGACATTATTTTTTTTGGTTGGATCATAAACAGTGGAATCAATCATTGTGTAGTAGCTTCTGTCCATATTCCTGCATTTTTTTTTTAAGGTTCCTTCTTCTTGTTTCCTTTTTACAATTGAGGAATTCGATCATCACCAACGCATATTCTCATTAGGTTCCACTTTGATTTGATTTCTGTAGCATTTCTTGGAAATGTCGGCTAAAGTCCATGTCGGCGCGGACGACAATGTCGCTGCTGTCAAGCTGCAACCACCGGAGCTGCCTAAAACCGACGACACCAACTGCAACAGCCAAGGCGAAGTCGAGTTTGCGGGATGCGACTGCTGCGGCCTGACCGAAGAGTGCACGCCGGCGTACATCGCGAGGATCCGCGGGCGGTACGACGGGCGCTGGATATGCGGGCTCTGCTCGGAGGCTGTCGAGGAGGAGATCCTCCGTTCGGGCGGGCCGATCACGACCACGGAGGCGCTGGACCGCCACATGAGCTTCTCGAGGAGCTTCCGGCCGTCGTCGACGAAGCCGCCGCCCAACCCCAAGGAGCATCTGATATCGGCAATGAGGCAGCTACTGCGACGGAGCCTCGACTCGCCCAGAGCGATGAGGTCGACCCCGTCCAGCCCCCGCAGGGGCGGCGAGGACGAGGCTGGTGATGGCCGTGGAGGGGTTAGGCAGCCACTCGGTCGCACGGGGAGCTGTTTCTCGAGCATTGGTGGTTGAAGAGAAGAAATTATTGATGTGCCGGACACAATACATCTTTTACATGTCAACCATTAGATTATTATAGGAATATGTGCATACACATATTGCTATAAAATATAATGATTAGAAAAAAAATTTGGTGGACAGCATCCGGCTATACAATAATTTCTCATTGAAGAGTCCGAATAAATTCAGAAGATCATTGTTGGAGAGCAGTAACAGAAGCAAGTAGTGTACAATTTGTTAAGGAGAAGGTTTATGCTAAATTAGGCTTTATGATTATGAAAGTGAACAATTGTCATTCATAGCTTCATGTAAATATACTTCAATAGAATGAACTCTGTTCAGACTATTCCTATTTGTTAATTCTTCCTAAATTCATATTTGAATTCCTCAAGTCTTGGTTAGTTTTAATTGTAGATAAAAATTTGTTTGCTACCAAAATGGTTGCATTTAATAATTAGTCACCTTCTACTCGTGAGCAAATTTAATTTGATTTTTCCCTATTTTAGAATATATTACGGGCTGCTGTCTGGACCGCCAAGCACAGCTCATGTCAGCTGGGGTGCCAATTTGGAATCTTATTCAATTAAAAAAATTCAATATTATGAAATCAACTGTTCTATCTGTTTGATTTTTCAAAGTAAAAAAATTCGAAAACGACATTTTGCATACACATTGAGTATACGTAGGTCATGTCCATTTTTTTTTTCACTTTCTTCCATAGTTTACAGTATCGGGAAATATCGATCTGATACGGTCGATACTGATACGGTTTGACATGTACTGATTCGATACCGACCGAT
The DNA here is from genome assembly GCA_036927795.1 of Iris macrosiphon. Classification (NCBI taxonomy): domain Eukaryota; kingdom Viridiplantae; phylum Streptophyta; class Magnoliopsida; order Asparagales; family Iridaceae; genus Iris; species Iris macrosiphon. Next base: position 124,021,596 of record JAYESA010000003.1, on the reverse strand, counting down.
ATCCGATACTGGTCGAAACTGATCGATATCAGTCAATTTGACAAAAAAAATGTTTTTTAACAAAAAAGATCAATCATCGTGGATGTAAAAGCATAGTAAAGTTGTAAAAGCATATAAAAAAAAAAAAAACTTATCTATCGCAGGTAAACTTATCGGCAAGGGTGACTACTATTTCATTCAATTTCAAAACTACTAAGAAATAACAATAAATATACTTAAAATTATGCATAAATGTATATTTTTTTTTCAAAAATGTTAATAATTTATTAATAATTATTTGTTTTTCGATACCAAAAATTTCGATATTTGATCTGATACCGCTGATCCCGATACTCATTGAAAATGTCTGATACTGATTCCAATATTGATACTTTGAACCTTGCTTTCTTCGTTTGGGTATTTATAAGAATTGGAGGTTAAAAGTAGAAAATATAAAGGTTTGATATTTGGATATTTATTTAAGTGGTTTGGAAAGTGTAACTTTTTTAAAGTTTGTATGTTTGATTTGTAAAAAATATAGTTGTAGAGAAGTGATATATCGTTTTTCAATTTTGAAATGAGTGAGTTTACACCACCACCCCTCACCCACCCACCCAGCCACCCACACAACATATTTGTTTATTCAATTTTTAATTCTTGTTAATTTTTAATTACCACATAATTAATATTACAATAAATATTAAAATAAATTAGCAAATATAAAAAATAATAAAAACTAGCAAATTATTATTATTATTGTTATCATTGTTGTTATTGTCATTAGATGTTGTTATTGTTTGTATTGTTATTAGGGTAAACGGAATATGAGCCATACTGCTCATATTTCTACATGAGCCACGCACATATAGACCAATAGGAATAGAATGTACTAGTGTACATGGATGCACATGGCATGTAGGAGTCTATTCCTATTGGTCCACATGTGCATGGCTCATGTGGGAATATGAACACTATGGCTCATATCCCGTTTACCCTTGTTATTATTATTATTATTATTATTATTATTATTATTAGGGTGAATGGGATATGAGCCATATTGTTCATTTTTCTAAATGAGCCATGCACATATAGGTCAATATAAATAGAGTGTACTAGTGCACATTGATGCACATGAGATGTAGGAATCAATTTTTATTGGTCCATATGTGTATAACTCAGTTAGAAAAAATGAGCATTACCGTTTACCCATATATTATTATTATTATACACCATAGTGAATGGTAGCATTATATTTCATCGAGTACTCTTGCTTCTCCACTTTACACGCATACCTTTCTTTCCAGAACATAACAGAATAGAAACGAAGGAAGTAAATAGTCGAAGAAGAATGGGGAGTACATGAAGAAAGTGAAGCCGAGCGGGGACGTAGCAATAATGGACTCTGCCATCCACGTCCGCACCAAAGCGAGAACTCTCGCCTCCTTGTTGGGAACACGTGCGCTCTGATACCACATGTTGGTCGCACATCGGAAGAAGCGATTGCCAACCCACCTGAGATGACCAACCAATCTACGAACACCAAGCACAGATGAAGACAAGTATATGGCGGTGACTACGTCACCTGGACAAATTTTAACCTTTATAACTCAGATAAAATTACAAGATTGCAAAAACTAATGTTGAAACCCTTTGCCCTAATAGGTTCACCCCCCTCACCACACTCAAGTAGAAAGACAGAAGATTATAATTGAAATCACTCACCAACCCATAGCAATCTTCCTAACCAAAGTTGACGACTCCTCGATTAGATCTTCTTCTTCCTTCTGTCTTGGATGACGAAGTCCTAAGAGCAAAGTACGGGCTTTCTCTTAGATTTTCTGTGGACGAGTATCCCGAATCTCTAACTTGTGCTTCTCCTTTGTGCCTCCACCCTCCTCCCTATTTATAGGATAAGAAACATATTTTAGGGTTAGAAAACCCTAAAAATAGCCAACTAAAAGATCCGGTCGTCCACTAACATCCAATGGTCCAAAATATAACCTAAAAACTCCAAAACCCGAGCAGCCATCGCCAACACCGAACTCGGACCGACTTCGATTTTGAGGTTCTGGAACACCACACCGAGTTCGGCGTCCGAACTCGGCCAGGGACCGAGTTCGGACCGAACTCTGTCCCCCTTCAGCAACCTTGATTCCCAACACTCTCCCCCTAGTCTGATGAGAGATGTTGGCTCCATGGCTCCTCAACTGGACTCCATGCATGTCTCCCCGTGACAAAAATTATGCTCCCCCATGCCACCGATCTCCGATCCCCCGAGTTGCTTTGCATCTTTTATCATCTTCAGCTCTTTGACCGTCATTTCGATGCTAGCTGCCATGCGTAGCACCTCTTGTACCACTGGGATCCTGCCGATATCAATAATGTGGCCAAGATTGAAGTCCCTGACAATCAGCCTCACTGTGAGTCTTGGCTGTATGTCCCTGACTTTCGTCTTTTACCGAAACGTATTAACGTTCTGACGAGCTTCTTCACCCTTGGCTGGCCCAACCAAGGGGACGGTACGATTCTTCCGAGATTCGAACAACTGAATCTGCCTACCTTCGTGTCCAAACCTGAAGCTCCCCCATACACATGCATCCTCGAGCAGAATATCACGCACTGTGTATGTCGTCGATGACCCACAACTTCCCTGAACTATGTGAATGATGATGCTCCTGCCTTAGATTGAGTTTGCTGCAAATCTTGATCTCCTCCATGGCCTCAAACTGCTGAAACCAATGTCGCTCCGTGAAGTTTTGGCAAACCACTAGTCGCCAAAATCGGATTCGTGGAACAACCCCCACCTGGAGACCGACCAGTTATCATGGGATCGACAAACTGACCCTCAATCTTTGACTCATCACCATTCGCCGCTTTATCTCGATGAACCGAATCCTCTATATCCCTCAAAGTATCACGAAGCCCCTTCAAGACAAGTTTTTGACAATCCACCTCTTGTCGAATATCCTTCGAGCCTCCATCCGGTGTATGTGGCCTGCCTGTACACCTCAGCGGCTTGAGCTTGTACATGCCACAACACAAATCTCCTTGATCCAACTGCTGGGAACCCTTCGTAAGCATCCAATCTTTGTCCCCAAATAAACTGCGACAGCCATTATCCGCCAGCTTCCCTACCGAAACCAAGTGGTAGCGCAAACTCGATACATGTCGTACATCCTTGAGAACGAGCTTTTCACCAAGCTCATTTTTCAAATGCACATCACCGATGCCTACAACTGCAGCCGTCCCCTTGTTGTCTATCTTCACACGTCCAAACCTACCGTCGTGGTATGACGTAAAGATCCTCCTATATGGAGTGACATGATACGATGCCCCCATGTCCATGACCCAGTCGTTATCATGCCACATGCCAGAAGGTTCCTCTGCGTCGGTTGCTGCGATGATGAGATATCTCATAGCTGTAAGATCCTTCTGATCATCCTTGCCTTTGCCCTTCTCAGCTTTGAGCTTTATGCAGTTCCTCTTGATATGGCCCATTTCGCCATAGTGATAGCATCCCTCCTTGCGGTCCACAATCACAAAATTTTGAGAACTCCTCCATTTCCTCGCCTGTGACTTGGGTCTTCCATGCCCATAGGAGGCCACCAGAGTGGACTCCTGTGACGATTCTACTTGCTTACGCCGGATCTTCTTGTTCAACAAGCTGCTTTTGACTGTCTCCATCGTGACAACTCCATCAGGAGCGGAGTTGCTCACCGACACCATCAACGTCTTCCAGCTTTCCAGCAGAGAACTCAAAAGCAGAAGGGCCTGAAGCTCATCCTCAATCACTATCTTCATCACAGACAGCTGATTGATGATGCCCTGAATCTCGTTCAGATGTTGTGCCACCGGTGCACCCTCCGTATACTTCGAGTTGACGAGTTGGCGAATCAAAAATACCTTGTTGCCAGTCGTCTTCCTTTCGTACAACGAATACAGCTTCTCCCATAATTCTTTTGCAGAATTCTCCATGGACATATGGTGAAACACCGAGTCGTCCAGCCATTGGCGGATGAATCCAACAGCCTTTCGATCCAGTCATTTCCAGTCATCAGTACCTTTGTTTATCGGCTTTGCGCTGTCGCCCTTCAATGGACCATGCAAGTCTTTGCACCAGAGTAGATCCTCCATCATTGGCTTCCAAATTACCCACTTTTCCCCTGTGAGGGTAATCATACGAGTGTTCATCTGCTCCGTGGACATAGTTGCACCTTCCCTCTTGAGAAGAACCTGGCTCTGATACCACGTGTTGGGAACACGTGTGCTCTGATACCACGTGTTGGTCGTGCAGCAAAAGAAGCGCTTGCCAACCCACTTGAGAATACCAACCAATCTACGAACACCAAGCACAGATGAAGAAAAGTATATGGCGGTGACTACGTCACCTGGACAAATCTCAACCTTTATAACTCAGATAAAATTAAATGATTGCAAAAAACTAATGTTGAAACCCTTTGCCCTAATAGGTTCAACCCCCTCACCACACTCAAAAAGAAAGACAAAAGAATATAATTGAAACCACTCACCAACCCGTACCAATCTTCCTAACCGATATTGACGACTCCTTGATTAGATCGCCTTCTTCCTTCTGTCTTGGATAACGAAGTCCTAAGAGCAAAGCACGGGCTTTCTCTTAGATTTCCTGTGGAAGAGCACCCCGAATATCCAAATTGTGCCTTTTCTTTGTGCCTCCACCCTTCTCCCTATTTATAGGATGAGAAACCTATTTTAGGGTTAGGAAACTGTAATGCCCCAGTCACAAAATACGTAGGACTAGGAATACGTAACATGCCAGTTACGCATTCGACCAGACTCTGGTCCGACTCGAATACGTATAAGCTGTATAATAAGGGTAACTATCTAAGAATACTGAAAATATCTATGTCACAATCCACATAAAGAACAAAATATCAAGAATGAACTATGTCACGCCCCGGTCCCGCAGGGACGTTCGTCCTCGCTTTGGCCCCTACGGAACCGATCGTCCTCGCATGGACGTGATGTCGTGCAAGCCTAAAGTACGCTTGCACAAGGCCAAAACTTTGAACAAAGGCAAGTAAGCTATTCAATACTGAAGCAGCGACACACATATAAAGCAAAAAAGTAAAGAACACAATGGCATATGAAAATAAGCTCTTTTATTGATAATCAAAATTGTTACAAGTGGCGCATGGCCGAGGTTACAGATCGCTCAAGCATTCTTCTCTCGATTACAATGACACCATTCCATATATTATGCCCCTCTATATAAAAGCAGCTCAAACTCGATATGGCTCAAGGCATCGACTCCAGATTTTTGGTTCCTTGGAATGAGGCACGACTATCGCTTCCTCGGACGATCAGGCACCTGAGAACAAGCAAACTGTTGGTGGGTCAGCACTTTTATAAGTACTGGTGAGTATAAAACAATCGAACAGAAGCTACACCCCCTGAAACCTATACTAAGTAATCATGTGGCAAAATATTACATTCTAGTGATCTTGCTACTTTTACCTAAGTTCATTTCATGTAGCTCAGGATTATAGTCATATTTCATCTTTTGAAAACACAAGTTGAAACCAATTCTTGTATGTTCAATACACACAAGCAAGCTATAGAGGCAATATTCTATCGTGCAGTACGCAGCATGTATTATGAGCCATATTCGATACTCTTAGGAACAAGGTTCTGTAGTGGACTGTTCATCTCATATCAAGACAAGTATTTCAAGTGGACTATTTCACTCGAAGCAATAGGGCAGCAGCATACTCAATATAAAACAGATGGATCACATTTAGCATAATTTAAGGGACATGAGAAAATAACAGTGATCACTTATTCAGTGATCCTTACCCATAGTTGAACGGTTATCCTGCAACATACATACAAGTTAGCAACAATTTGCATATACATATAGGTATAAGGTTTCTCCTTCCCTGTCCGTCTCTGCATCAAACAGTTAGGTATGCAAGAAGGCTAGCCTAGCATGCGCCCTAACTATATGATGGTCCCCTCCACGGGATTAGCAGTTGGGACGTACAAGCCCATCTCACTAATAGACGGGTCTACCCTCCCGTAAGTAAGGTTTTTAAGCCTCAGGGTATCTAGATCTCTCCTAGGCCGAACGATCCCAGTGCTCCAGAAAACGCTCGAGAGATGACCTTGTGCACAAGTTGTCCTGACCATATGCATGAATGCAAGCTCCTATCAGATAAATATGCTATCATGCAACTGATGAACACTGAACAAGCACGCAAGCAAGCACATCAATCAAGCGATATGGTCGAAGCTCTCAATACTCATTGCCTAATAGTCACACCCTCCCGTAAGTAAGGTTTTTAAGCCTCAGGACAGACTATTAGTCTAGATCACACAAGTTCTAGCCATTCACCCAATTCAATCTCTTCACAGGCAAACAAGGAAACATGTTCAAGCAAAACTAACTCTTTAACCAAGTAACGAGCAAGAATAATTCTATAATTCTAGCATGCAATTTTATCTCTTTGGACAAGCATTCAAGTATTCTAGTTTTTAGCATACGATATCAAGAATAAGTACAAGCAATCTTTTACTCTTTCTTATTAGCATGGCAGTGGTTCGTTCGATAGCGGTGTCCGTGTAACTAAGCACGGAATATTTCTTATACTCTGGACTTAACATGGCAATGGTTCTATCTCATTTCAGGCAAACATTCCCAGTTCTCTAGTTAGGCAAGCAAGCAGATTATTTCAATGATAAGCTATGTAAGTTCTCTCATTAGGCATGCAGAGTCAGGTTCTATCATTCTTCTTATGAAACTATCTCTTTCCAAACAAGCATTAAAAAACTTATATTCATTATTAAGTCATGCAAGAATCAGAGAATGCAGTTCTGCCCACTCACATTGATCAATCGGTCGGAAACTCTTCGAGAAGACTTTTGTTCGAGCAAGCAAGCAAGGCGATATCACTTGTATATAGTGCCTACGCGGAGTGGGGCACTACATACTTACCCACTAACAAAGAGTTTCATCCTCGAAACTCAAGAGAAACTCATGAAACACAGAGCAACGATAGTCCTCATCCCTCACCATCCTCAATCAAAACTCTAGCAATCCAGAACTCAATAAAACTTTAGCCACCAAAAATCGCAAATCACATCTCAAGCAATGAAAACAAATCCCGAAAACTTTTGTCGGCAACTTTGAGAATATTTACGGACTCATTGTATGGAACGTTCATTGCATCACACATCGGGTACATCTCAGAGTCGGAGGCAACGGAATGGAAAAAAAATCGAGTCGCTCTAATACCATTATGTCACGCCCCGGTCCCGCAGAGCCGTTCGTCCTCGCTTTGGCCCCTACGAAAACGATCGTCCTCGCAAGGGCGTGATGCTGTGCAAGACTAAAGTGCGCTTGCACAAGCTTTGAACAAGGGCAAGTAAGCCATTCAATACTGAAGCAGCGGCATACATATAAAGCAGAAAAGTAAAGAACACAATGGCATATGAAAACAATCTCTTTTATTGATAATCAAAATTGTTACAAACGATGCATGTCCGAGGTTACAGATCGCTCAAGCACCATTCTCTCGATTACAATGACACCGTTCCATACATTATGTCCCTCTATATAAAAGCAGCTCAAACTCGATACGGTTCAAGGCATCGACTCCAGATTTTTGATTCCTTGGGATGAGGCACGGCTATCGCTTTCTCGAACGATCAAGCACCTGAGAACAAGCAAACTGTTGGTGGGTCAGCACTTTTATAAGTACTGGTGAGTATAAAACAACCGAACATAAGCTACACCCCCTGAAACCTACACTAAGTAATCATGTGGCAAAATATTACATTCTAGTGATCTTGCTACTTTTACCTAAGTTTATTTCATGTAGCTCAGGATATAGTCAGATTTCATCTTTTAAAAACACAAGTTGAAACCAGTTTTTGCATGTTCAATACACACAAGCAAGCTATAGAGGCAACATTCTATCGTGTAGTACGCAGTATGTATTGTGAGCCATATTCGATACTCTTAGGAACAAGGTTCTCTAGTGGACTGTTCATCTCATATCAAGACAAGTATTTCAAGTGGACTATTTAACTCAAAGAAATAGGGCAGTAGCATACTCAATATAAAACAAATGGATCACATTTAGCATAATTTAAGGGACATGAGAAAATATCAGTGATCACTTATTCAGTGATCCTTACCCATAGCTGAACGATTATCCTGCAGCAGACATACAAGTTAGCAACAATTTGCATATACATATAGGTATAAGGTTTCTCCTTCCCTGTCCGTCTCTGCATCAAAAAATTAGGTATGCAAGAAGGCTAGCCTAGCATGCGCCCTAACTATATGATGGTCCCCTCCACGGGATTAGCAGTTGGGACGTACAAGCCCATCTCACTAATAGACGAGTCTACCCTCCAGTAAGGTTTTTAAGCCTTAGGGTATCTAGATCTCTCCTAGGCCGAACGATCCTAGTGCCCCAGGAAACGCTCGAGAGATGACCTTGTGCACAAGTTGTCCTGACCATATGCGTGAATGCAAGCTCCTATCAGATAAATATGCTATCATGCAACTGATGAACACTGAACAAGCACGCAAGCAAGCACATCGATCAAGCGATAGGGCCGAAGCTCTCAATAATCTTTGTCTAATAGTTACACCCTCCCGTAAGTAAGGTTTTTAAGCCTCAGGGCGGACTATTAGTCTAGATCACACAAGTTCTAGCCATTCACCCAATTCAATCTCTTCACAGCCAAACAAGGAAATATGTTCAAGCAAAGCTAACTCTTTAACCAAGTAACGAGCAAGAACAGTTCTATAATTCTAGCATGCAATTCTATCTCTTTGGACAAGCATTTAAGTATTCTAGTTTTTAGCATACGATATCAAGAATAAGTACAAGCAATCTTTTACTCTTTCTTATTAGCATGGAAGCAGTTCGTTCGATAGCGGTGTCCGTGTAACTAAGCACGCAATATTTCTTATACTCTGGACTTAACATGGCAATGGTTCTATCTCATTTCAGGCAAGCATTCCCAGTTCTCTAGTTAGGCAAGCAAGCAGATTGTTTCAATGACAAGCTATGTGAGTTCTCTCATTAGGCATGCAGAGTCAGGTTCTATCATTCTTCTTATGAAACTATTTCTTTCCAAACAAGCATTCAAAAACTTAGATTCATTATTAAGTCGTACAAGAATCAGAGAATATAGTTCTGCCCACTTACATTGATCGATCGGTCGGGAACTCTTCGAGAAGACTTCCGTTCGAGCAAGCATGGCAAGGTATACTTGCCTCGGGTTTGAATACCAACAGCTGTCCCTGTATCAGTGGATCCTGCAGGTACTCCTCCAAAAACTGTAATAAACATCACCAACAGTCTCAGAAAATATCAAATAGCTAGAAACGTCTGTCCTTAAGTCCAATTTGGACACAGGGGCAAAAGTGACATTTTCTGGTCAAAGCGGGGTCCACATGTGGGCCGCTTTGCACTAAAAAATGTGTCAGGGTCAAAGGTCTCCGAATTTGTCAAACTTAGTGTCAACAAGTCCAGAACGATGATACGAACCCAACAGAACTTCCAGAACTGGATTCCGATGAGCCGATCACAAAATCGCCCGTCAAGTGGAGCCGTGGGGCCCATAATATACGATTTCGTCAACGTTATCAGAATCGAACCAAACTTGGGTCACATGACCAGCGTATTTCTGCGAGTCCGATGGCGTAAGTTTTGTCTCGATCCGACGTGTGTACATAAAGTTACAACGTATTCCAGAACAGGCGGATACGGGACGTTGTCGGCGGATACGCGTTGATTCCGGTGTGCACGCACATCCAAATCAACTTCTGTAAAATATCACACGTCCGTATCAACGACGCGCATATTTCAGTAAAGACCGCGTACGACTGAGTCGTCCCGTTTGGCGGGGCACACTCAGTTCGGGGTGAAACATGGCATTGGTTTTCCTGTTTTTGGATCGTGGCTTGCGATTGCCACAGGACGCGACGCACCGAGCGGGTTGCACGGACATCGAGAGGATTACACAGTCTACGCGTCACAACTGACGGAACAGAAAATGGAACAACGAGGAGAGAGAACGGGTTACCTGAACAGGGCTTTGTGGAACGAGAATTTCTCGTGTCCGGGTTACTGTGCTGTGTCCTGAGTCAGCCGTGTCCGGGTTACTATTCAGATATAGGGTTTTGGTTCTGTGGACGGAGACTGCCGGAGCTGGTCGGGGCTGGCACTGGGGTAGGCGGAGGACGGCGAGGCGGGGACGGCTCGTCGGCTCCGGGAGGGAGAGGGTGGCCGGAGAGAGGCGGCTGCGGGTCGTCGTTGAGGTCGGGCTCAGGGAAGAGGGTGGCTAGGTTTTCGTCGGGTCGGGGAGAGGGCAGAGGATGAGCGGAGGCTGGTCGGGGGTTGAAGACTGGAGGAGGAGGAAGTCGAGGAGAAGAGGGTGGCGTGGTGGTCGTGTCCGGCGAAGCACAGCGGCTCGGGGTCGGGGAAGGAGATGGAGGCTGGGCGGAGGAGCAGGAGTTGGTCGGCTGTGGCTGCGGGGAGACATGGAGGGAGGTTAGGGTTCAGACTAGGGTTCAGGACGGCCGGGGCAGAGCTGCGGGCGGCGGAAAGAGGAGAGAGAGAGGGTGATCCGGCGGAGCGAGGGGTTTTTAAAGGGGGCCGGAACATTGTATCCTGTGTAGATTAGGATTAGGGTTTCGGTGAGGGTTTCGGATCCGGATCGGGTTCGATTCGGATCCGACCCGACCCGACCCGTTAAGGCTGGGTTTGGTCCGGTTCGGCTTGATAGCGGTTTGGGTCGGTTTGGTTTGTTTAAAATAAACCGGGTTCAGTCAGGGTTTAATTAGGTTTAAAATATATTAGTTTTTGGGGCTTTAAAAATATTTCTGGGGTCCAATAAATTTCCGGAAAATTATCCTATGTCCAGTTTTTTATTTTACACTAAAAAATATTATTTTCATAATATTTTAATATTAATTAATATCCATTAAAAATTATTTGATTGTAAAATACCTTAATTTTAATTTCCGAAAATTACAGAAAAATTGTGAGAAAATGTTTTAAAAATATTCTGAAAAATCAGGGGGCTTATAATCTACCCAACTTATAAAATTTTTGTCCTCAAAATTAAAATTAAGCCACGGTAGAAGACAAGGATGGTCTAAGATTTGCATTGGTTAAAATGCAAGGCTAGGTTTAACGGAGTGGGCGATGTTGCACATTGCATATTCTGAAAATTATGGGAAAAATCCACATGAGCGAAAAAATCGGTTTCTTCATGTGTCATGTCCAATAGTGTGGACACCTAAATGCTCTTTTGCATAAAAGTGCCCAACCATTAGAAAATTGCACAAAGATGGAAATTGAGGATGGGCATGTCTAGGACAAGGAGGTGGAATTTGTAGGAAGGCAGTGACTAGTGAAGTACTCCAATTATCGAAGCAATGGTAAGGTGCGCCAAGTGATACCATGTTGTAAAACTAAATAAAAATGCCGTGTTCTATTTCTAAGTGGATTCGAGCTAGCCTCAGTCTCACTATCTAAGTCAAGTAGGTCTAATTCTTAGGTGAGGGGGTTTCACAATCCAGCCAACTTAAAACAATATCGTTCTCAAAATTAAAATAAGGCATAATTTATTGATCCTTCATGTACATAAGGCAAGTCAATCGCAATCTCGTTGCTATAATTAAAATCCTAATCATATCCATCGCAATCACTTCAAGATTAAGATAACCATTGTTCCAATCAAAATTCAACCTATGGTTATCTCTTCTCACTTTTTCAAATTATCCATATCCAAATTTAAATTAAATCCATATAACATCTTCAAGATTTAAATACGCATGTAAATTTTACCTCACTATCTCTAACTATCATAATCTCCTCTAGAAGTAATTCGAGTCCAATATTATTCCCACTTTCACTTATAAATTTTTGTATGCTTCAATTTTTTAAATTCCATTCACATCCTCAATATTTCAAATAGGTAGTCCAACCATCAAGTTTTTTTTTAACTCAAATTATCAAATTGAAAAATAATTTAAATGCAGTCCACCAATGTTCAAGTCTGAAATTCTATATTTATCCTCCAAATTCTAATTGATGATTCTACCTTCATTGTTCAAAATTTAAATCATGTACTTAAGGTATAAATATTGGGTCCTCAATATCAATTCATTAATCCTCATCATCTTAGTCATTCTTCTAAATTTCTTAAAATTAAAATGGCTTGAACCTCTCCCAATCTAATCTTACTCGATCACAATCTAAAAGAAATTCCTCTCTAGTTGACAATGCACTGCTACCCAACTTAGAATTTACCCATCTATCACATAAGGCTATATACCTTAAGAAAATATTCCTTAATTTGTTTACTCATGTCATTCAATCCTCAAAACTTCCATGCCAATTATATCTTATATGATATGTCCTTAATTACGAAAGAATAATCCTCAAGTATGTGATCAGCCTATGGGGTATATCTAGTACTCTCTGTGTTTCAAACTTTATACCCAGCACAAGGTTTCATCTTTCCAAAATAAGGGAAGACGAAGATCAATAATAAAGAGTTCAAGGGAGAGGTAATAGAATAGAAGTATCGGGATCAAGGCGTTTAAAGAATTTAAATGGGAATTGTCAAAGCAGTTGTGGATTGAAATCATATTTTGGTAATCCTATTCACATGCTCATATCAGTACAGTTATGTAGCCGATACGATATGCTCGGACATATCTAGAGGGCAAGTACATTCGTCTAAGAAGCTAAGTCAATTTTATCTCAATCCAAGTAAAGTAGTTATGCGAAGGGCGAACCAAATGCACTAAGGTTAGCTAGACCTTAATACACAAATTCTGAAATATATTAATGTATGCATCCACTAATACATATATAGTGAACAAGCTTGATAAAAGAATAAGCTTGCAAAACTAGGCTATAATAGCGGCATAAGTCAAGGTGGTACAACAATTATAAGTACGCTAGATGATGATGAAAGGAGGTACAAGTCAATTCAAGTTCACAAAAACAAAAATAAAAAACAAAATAAGCAATAATAATAAAGACTCTACAAATCTCTATAGTTATCATACAACCTCCTTGTCTAAGTCGCTAGTCGACCAAATAGGGATAGGGCCTTCCATTTCTATAGTCTAAAGGTTATCTTCTTATGCAAGTCTAAAGTCAATATCATTTGGTTATACTTCACCAATGGGTTAAGAGGACTGTGTGATACTAGGTGGCGAGGCATATTACTCAATTTAGAATAATAAATTAATACGCTAATGCCTTAAAGAAAATGTAGGAATTCCTATTAATTCGTGCTTATTAGAGTATCCTATTATATAGGTCATGGTCATCTTAAGTCTTAGTCATAGTGCTTATAGAACAAGTGTCAATAGTAAGGATAGAAGAGTTACTGGCCGTCAAGGGGAAAGGGATCTAGCTTGTATCGAGGTGGGGGGTACATGCTACGCAATTTAAACTAAGGGATAATCACCAGGTAACAATCTACAAGAATAACTTAAACCATCAAGTTCTAACTACTAAGCACACAACTTCAAAATTTAATATTAACAACTATAATCCTAGCAACTATATGTCCTTAACACAGAATAAAATCACCTGGCCTACAATCAGAAGTGTCAGATGGCACGAGTTGAAAGATGAAGAGAAGAGACGTAATCAGTCGTCGTACACTAGCGAGCGCTATGGTCACAGGGGAACAATATATGAAATAGAGAGGCTCTAGATAGCATCATGGTTTTCCAAGGGGAGTGGTATGCTAGTTGCCATGTTCGGGGTATGATCAAGGGAAAGTGTTGATTACATTCCTCTAGGCTTCCTAGGGTGCTGTCTACTAATAACAAGACAATGACATAAGTTTTATAGTTCTCCAATACTATCCAATTATGAAGGTTAGGTTCAGTCCTAATGTTCAATATTGGTTCTCCATTGGTTCCTCAATACTAGGGTCAAACATTATGGTAAAACTTCTAACTATCTCTAGTAGTGTCTATATTACTCTCAAGTCTTCTTAATACATCAAGAGGTAATGGTATACCAATCTAAAGATAAGGAATTCTAGGGTTCACTAGATATTCTAAACTTAGTGGTGTGTCTATATTCTCGTTGTATTCTTAATAGGTGTGCTACTCTAATTATCATCCTAATAACAGGGGTTCCTATATTCTAGCAGAAGGCTATATATACTCAAGAAACTTATTAGGGAAGTACAGGAATCAAGCAGGATACAATTGTTCGAATAGAACCAAGAGGAGAAAGATGAATCATAGTCAATTGTGGATGAGATCCTATACTCTAGTCCTATGTGCAGGCTTGTTCGGTACAGTAACGTAACCGAGATAATATGCTCTCGACCTGCATGGGCCACCACAAAAAATATGTCACGCCCCAGTCCCAAAAATACGTAGGACTAGGACACGTAAGCATGCCAGCCGTATGGATATGGCAACTCCAATATATGTAAACCAAATCCACACGTACGCTGTAATATGAATATCAAATCCACAAGTGATATAAAATATACGTCACAAGTCACAGGGTATAATCTAAATCTCATCCACGAAAATTAAATATAATTAAATAACCAACATCTATGAAACTAGCTCTCAATAAGAAGTATCTAAGGATGATAGTTGGATGGAAATAAATCCACTACCAACTCGAATATAAGAGCAAATACAATATAAGTACAACACAATCAAACACAATATAAGTATACCAGCTAGCAATCATGGCTCGAAGAGAAGGCATCCTCGAAACATACGTAACCATCCGAATCTGCGCTCCTGCGAATACTCAAGAACAGATACACCTGGCAGGGGACCAGGTCCTCAGAGGGACATAACAAGATACTTAAACACATGCCAATAAAGTACTGAAATAAATATCCAACGGTCGTCTAACTGTCTAAGTGAATGCAGTTAAGAAAAACTTTCCCCACAAGTGAGCTATCTGGCTGAAAACTGGGATTTGGCATGGTTCTCTTTTGGAGATCTAGGGGCCTCAAAGGCACGTCGTCTTTTGAATGGCGGAGGCCCGCCAATGTACATAATATATAAGGGTCATCACCACTCGTATCTCCGGCGGAGAATCCGGGCGCACAGAAAAAGTGCAAAGGAGCTCAAATGCGGTACTTGTTGTTCTCCCCACCCCATGCTCTAAGCATGTCATGTCCATGACATGATAAACCTCTAATAACTGCCAAGTCTACTAGCATGCAAAGTTTTTAACAACAGTTATTCCTAACTGTAAACCCCTTTAATTTATTCTATAGATAGTTAGAGTGGGCCAGGAAAAATTTTGATAGAAGATATTGAGGTTTAGAGTTGAGGATATTCACCTAGAATTTTAATCCGATTATTTAAATATTGGTGCACCCGATCTTTGTCTAATTATTTGGAGCCCATTATCAGCCCATAAATTCCGTATAAATATTGTACACTCGACTCAACTCGCCAAATTAGGCACTGGACTTTTCTGACTGTTAAAATCAACTTTCGTGTGCTCTAAATTAATTGCGCAATATTCCGAAAATCGTAATCCGTATTTTTATTCCGTGTCGGACATCTGTGTCGTTACCCTCGATTTTGGGGTACCAACTTAACCCGTTGAGCCGGACCAACAAAAGGGTCCAAGACTGACTCTGAGCCCCCACCATTTTTGGCCTTTGCACCGTTTCCAGATTTTGACCCCGCGGGCCCCAATTAAATTAAATTCGCAGGACGCGCCATCGTTAATTAAATCGGGATTTACCAACTCTGTAAATTCTATTTTAATATTTAATTAACCCCAATGCCCTTCAAATTTGACCCGCGCCTAACGCGCAACACCTCCTCTCAATGACAATTTTAAATATATTTTTTTTCTTCACAATTTTTACGTCATTTCATGTGTTCATGCAAATTCCCGAATTTACGGGGGCTTATTTGCAATTAACAAATTGTTGGCAACACCTCATTGGTCATGATTATTTGTGGGGTCCCAAAATAGGGTCCCAATCTCAATTCCCTCATTCCTTCATGAAGAAACAAAATTTTCCTTCATGATAAATCTCCACCACTCATTTCAAATGAGAACATCTCCACCCTCCATCCCACACAACCCTTCCTATAAAACATCCCATCATCTCACCCTCACCTCACACTTCCCAACCGGCCCTAATCCCCATGTCATGAAAAACCCACCCCCCCTCTCTCTCTCTTCCTCTATTTATTTTTCATACAAAGAAACTCCATTCTCTTTTCCTCCTCCACTTCTTCTTCTTCCTTTCCTACTCCACTCTTCTTCTCATTGAGGAGGACTTTCCCTCCGGCCCGACCCCTCCGGCCAACGCCGGCCAGGCGACGCCGGTACCGCACCCTACAGCAGCCGACTGCTCCTGTGCTGACGTCGACCACCGGCCTGTGCCTTCCCCCCCCGCGGCTGACCCCGTACCCCGACCGACGGAGCAGCTATTTCCCTCCGCGGATGTCGACCGACAGCCGGAGCTGTTTCCCCACTCCTGTGCTGTCCCCCGCTCCGGTGCAGTCCCCCGCCGGCAGTGCAGCGACGACTGTTCGACCACAGCAGTGACTCCCCCTCCAGCCGGAACACTCCCCTTCTCCGGCCCGTACACTCCCCCTGGCCGTGATGTCCACGGCAGCGCCGCTCCGACCATTTCGAGCCGACTTCCCCACTCCTTCCCGTCCGACTTCAACGTCACCACCCTCGGTCACCTTCTCCGGCCATACACCGGCGTGGCGCCGCAGAGGTCGATTCTTCTCTCTCTTGTGTTTTAATTCCAGAAATGTATATCATTGGCTAAATAGGATTTAAATCAATAAAGGTTGGGTGAATACTAGCTAGGTTTGTAGTTTAAGTGTGGATGTTTATGGTTAGGAGGAAAAGTACTTAATATAGGATTAGGGTTAAGTATAGATGATTATTGATGGTCTTGTGTTGATGTTGATATATGGATGTGTGTATGTTAACTAGGGTGATAGTTATGTCATGTTGAACTATAGGATTAGTGTAGCATGGATAATCATATGTTAACTATGAAATTAAAGTTTATATTGGCTGAGGTTAATGTGGATTAATGTGCCTACGGATTTTAAATGACTTGAGGATGGGTTTAAGGAGGTCGACATATTTTAGGGTATATATATTGTAGTGTTCATGTATCCTTTGTTTTGTGAAGTTGGTTTCGGATATCGTAATTAGATTGGAAGTAGGATGATTACAACTTGTGAGAATATAATTACGTTGATTAGATAAGGTGATCAAGGACTCGGGGATTCGACTTGTGTTAAGTCGAAGAGATGAAATTGTATTAGGTGGATTGTAGATTAGGGTTGGTTTCCACATGGATTGACGACTTAATTAAGATATGTACTCGAAGAGAATAGGATTTTTGACCTTTGAATAAATAATTGGGACCTGTGGTACGTGATGGAAATGTTAGTTTATTTTTGGAGAAATTAATCGGGGTGATTATACGGATGAGTATTTGATGGATTATCGTACCGTTAGTCAGTGGTAGTTAGCCCTCTAGTATCTTGTCCTTGTGAGTCGCAGAATAGATTGTTAATTCGGGTTTGTATCTCTTCTCTAGGTATTGTGGGACCTGAGAACTTGGACGCAGTACCGGATCCCCTTCTTCAGCAGCCGCACGCAGGCAAGTGTACCTTGCCACCCTGTATTTCAGTTTACAGATATTTATTGTTCCATTATGTACATTGTGCACGTAGTTATGTTGACGTTCGATACTCCACGTCCGGATCACAACCGGGTGTTGACATTCGACTTAACGTCTTAGAATAAATACTAGATGCTTCATAGCACCTCGATGCACGTACCTGAGTACATCGATACCCCAGGACACACTCATACACTGTGATCGTGCCAGATTCCTGTATCCTGATACTGACATCATGACCAGAGACTGGGATGACCTTAGGGTCGCGTCTGTTGAGTTATTTCTGTATGTCGAGACTGTAGTTAGAGGTTCAGGTTCAACGCACAATCGTTGACCGCTTGGGAAGGGGAAGACAGTTACTAGACGTTTGGGCTACTCTGCACGCGCTTATATATATGTAGTATTTTCTAGTGATACCTGTTTCTAGTGATACCTGTTTCTAGTGTAGCTGTTTCACCCGTGTGACTCTTTGCCCGGAGCTGCGGTACGTGCCGTGTGTTTTCGTGTCCGGAGCTACGGTTTTATTTTAGAAAGCCCACGTGTCGAACGTTGTCTTTAAATTGTGTCACACTAGATGGTTATGATAGAGTACCCTGTCGTGCACTTGTACTTTCTGTTTACTTGGCTTGCTATATTTCTGTACCTTATTACGTCCCTCTGAGGACCTGGTTCCCTGCCAGTTTTGCAGCATAGACGATTATATAGCACTTGGAGATACTGATGGAGTGGCATATCTTGCGAGCATGGTACCAGGTACTCACATTATATCTACCGGCATTATGGTTATTTACATTGATTATTCATCTGCTGTTGTAGCCTAGTTTTGTAGACTCATACTTCTTCTCGAGTCTATTCGAGTTAGTGTGTTATTGGACGGCCGACCTTAGCACATATAGCTCTTTCTTGTATACTGATGTACATTGTGGATTGAGACATAGAGGTTTACATTTATGGAATATCTAGATAGTGCCCTTTATATTACAGCTTATACGTATTCGAGTCAGACCAGAGTCTGGTCGAATGCGTAGCTGGCGTGTCACGTATTCCTGGTCTATTTTGGGACTGGGGCGTGACACTAACGCACGGCCCATACGCACAGGAGGTCAGACCTGTCATGCAGTCCGTGATCTATATAAGACTCACACTCGTGTAACAACTGTGTCATGGCCAATGAACCTAATGATGCTACATGATAATAGGGTAGTCTCATCAACATGGTCAATGCAATACATAGATAAAAATATATCGCGACGACACCGTCATGCGTATTTTATATAACAGTTAAAATATATGAACTAAAGACAGAAAATAAAGATGCATGCAACATATGGAATATAAATAACAGTACAATGGCAAGGTATACTTGCCTAGGGTTTGAATACCAACAACTGTCCCTGTATCAGTGGATCCTGCAGGTACTCCTCCAAAAGCTGTAATAAACATCACCAACAGTCTCAGAAAATATCAAATAGCTAGAAACGCCTGTCCTTAAGTCCAATTTGGACACAGGGGCAAAAGTGACAGTTCCTGGTCAAAGCGGGGTCCACATGTGGGCCACTTTGTACCTAAAAACGTGTCAGGGTCAAAGGTCTCCTAATTCGTCAAACTTAGTGTCAACAAGTCCAGAACGATGATACGAACCCAACGGAACTTCCAAAACTGGATTCCGATGAGCCGATCACAAAATCGCCCGTCAAGTGGAGCCGGCCCACGATACGCGATTTCGTCAACGTTCTCAGAATCGAACCAAACTTGGGTCACAGGACTAGCGTATTGCTACGAGTCCGATGGCATAATTTTTGTCTCGATTCGACGTGTGTACACAAAGTTACAACGTGTTTCAGAACATACGGATACGGGGCGTTGTCGGTGGATACACGTTGATTCCGGTGTGCACGCACATCCAAATCAACTTCTATAAAATCTTGCACGTCCGTATCAACGGTGCGCACGTTTCGATGAAGATCGCGCGCAACCAAGTCGTCCCGTTTGGCGGGGCGCACTCAGTTCCGGGGTGAAACAGGGCATTGGTTTTCCTGTTTTTGGATCGCGGTTCGAGAGGATTGCACGGGTATCGAGAGGATTATACAGTCTACGCGTCACAATTGATGAAACGAAAAACAGAACAACGAGAAGAGAGAACGGGTTACCTGAACAGGGCTTCGTGGAACGAGAATTTCTCGTGTCCGGGTTACTGTGCTGTGTCCTGAGTCAGCCGTGTCCGGGTTACTGTTCAGATCTAGGGTTTTGGTTCTGTGGACGGAGAATGCCGGAGCTGGCTGGGGCTGCCACTGGGGTAGGCGAAGGACGGCGAGACGGGGATGGCTCGTCGGCTCCGGGAGAGAGAGGGCGGCCGGAGAGAGGCGGCTGCGGGTCATCGTGGAGGTCGGGCTCAGGGAAGAGGGTGGCTAGGTTTCCGTCGGGTCGGAGAGAGGGCGGAGGATGAGCGGAGGCTGGTCGGGGTTGAAGACTGTAGGAGGAGGAAGTCGAGGAGAAGGGGGTGGCATGGTGGTCGTGTCCGGCGAAGCACAACGGCTCGGGGAAGGAGATGGAGGCTGGGCGGAGGAGCAGGAGTTGGTCGGCTGTGCCTGCGGGGAGACATGGAGGGAGGTTAGGGTTCAGACTAGGGTTCAGGACAGCCGGGGCAGAGCTGCGGGCGGCGGAGAGAGGAGAGAGAGAGAGGGTGATCCGGCGGAGCGAGGGGTTTTTAAAGGGGGCCGGAACAGTGTATCCGGTATAGATTAGGATTAGGGTTTCGGTGAGGGTTTCGGATCCGGGTCGGGTTCGATTCGGATCCGACCTGACCCGACCCATTAAGGCTGGGTTTGGTCCGGTTCGGCTTGATAGCGGTTTGGGTCGGTTTGGTTTGTTTAAAATAAACCGGGTTCAGTCAGGGTTTAATTAGGTTTAAAAATATATTAGTTTTTGGGGCTTTAAAAATGTTTCTGGGGTCCAATAAATTCTCGAAAAATTATCCTATGTCTAGTTTTTTATTTTACACTAGAAAATATTATTTTCATAATATTTTAATATCAATTAATATCCATTAAAAATTATTTAATTGCAAAATACCCTAGTTTTAATTCCCAAAAATTACAGAAAAATTGTGAGAAAATATTTTAAAAATATTCTGAAAAATCAGGGGGCTTACAGTCATAGCCTGTCGAAGGAAATCTAGGTACTACCATATCGTTAATGAGTCAATAACACTATAAATGAAGTTTACCAGTTCTCCTTGGTTCTAATTAGGTCATGAGTCTACAAGACAATAGGAAATATCATAGCTAAATACAACTAGGGTGAGAGGGTACCGAGGAATACTTTATCATATATCATGGATGCTGATGAATGGTTCAGCAATAAGCGTCAAAAGGTGATATAATTTGTCAAGGTGATTAATATTGTGTAGAGAGAGTACATGAGCTTATTTGAATGCAAAACAAGTGTCATGGATGTTGTTTGGCTCGAGTGTGTCACGACCCGCACCCCGAAAATCGGACATGAGTCATGGGTACGTCCAGCCTACGTCGCAGCATCGGCGGTAGAACGCTGTCTAGGTCAACTATCTAGATAACTCACAAAAAATCTGCCATAACCTCTCTAAAAGGAGGGCAACCACGCAATTAAAATATAAAACTGTCAAGATCTCAACTCTAAACGGAGGAGCAATATCATAATGATAATCAAGTACTCAATCACGAATCTAAGCACGATAAGATAACAAGAAAGTCTAACAACTACAAAGTCTAACCAACAACTACTACTACAACAACCACAACATCAATAATAATAATACATCATCCAAAATAATATACAAACAAGGTCTCAATCCAAAACCGGAGACAAATCCGGTACTAAAAGCTAATAAAAACAACAACAAGGTCTTAGTGATCCCGGCTACCAATCCGGAAATTACCCCTAAGCTAGAGGGTCCATGTCTACACCGTCGACAGGCTCAGGTCTATAAAACGTCGGACACCACTCCTCCGGATACTCTGAAAAATATGTCCAGTCAGGACTGGAGCAAGTACATCTCTAACAGTAGTTTTATTTAAATGATAAAAACTATAAAACAGTTATAGCAAGTAGCAAAAAGAATAAAGCAAGTATGAAACAAGAAAATATGTATAACTGGTGCATAAAGGTAAAGATGCATAGATATCAGAGCAAGATAGTAATAACTGTAAGATACAAGAAATCTAAACTAAGAGTAAGTCTGTACACATAAACGTGTGGTGAGTCCAGCATAAAATACATGTAGTGAGTCAAGTCTAGAAATATGTAAGTGAGACCAACAAGAATGCAAGTGAGTCCAGACTATAAAGAATGAACTCGATGTCTTTGAAATACTTGTTTTGACATGTAAACGGCTAGGGGTAAGTATGGCTCACCGCTCACTGGGTGCGCGGCTGCTATTATTCCAGATTAGACCAGAGGGAGTGATTTCTGATGATTCCAGATGGGAATGTTTACATGTCTACTCGAGTATTTCCCCGCCCTGACTAATACAAGTGGATCCAAGACCCGACACACAAATCAAGATGAGTCCAGCCTGAACATGAGTGATTCCTGTAGGTGATGCCTGTAGTGATTCCAGAATAGAGGCCAAAAATATGAAATATACATGTCGCAAGTAAATGAATCCAGAAATACCAGTCAGTGTCCCGTGTTATGCCAGAATAATCAGATGATACTATACTAGAAGTTGAATCATAATAATTATCAGATAATAAAAACTATCAGAGAATGTACTCGCCTGACGTCCTGAGCAACTGGAGATCCGAACCGGTGTCGCAAGGACCTATTACGAAAAGCAAGGTTAAACAGGGTTCTAATGAGTTAAACAGATATAAAATAATTAAAAATAGGCTTCTAGGGTCGCTCTAGGTCGAACGGATCAAACCGGTAAAATCTAGTCAAAAAGTCAACTCTAGGTCCAAAAAGTCAACTATGGGTCAAAACTAGGTCAAAAGTTGACTTTGGCGGTCAACCGAGTCAACTACGGTCAAGTCTGGGTCAAACTAGGGTGCTCCTGAAATTCTAGGTCAAACCGAGCTCATTAAGCTAGAAAACTCACAAACTCGCCTCCTTGAGATACCGGGATACCCTCGGTATCCGATACCTCAACCTAGGCTACGCACCCCGCCTATACCCTCTAAAACCTATGCTAGCACGCATAAATATATACACATAAGCATATAAAAATTACTCCAATACTATTCCTAGGCTATTGCTCAAATACCCCGCTCGAAACTCAATGCCTTGGTTATCTTAAGGTATTGAGATACCGCTCTAAACTCAACCCGACTACCCCTCTAGCTAGCTAACTATGCATAAACATATATGTCTAGCTATAATCTAGGCTAAAATATATATATCTAATACATATATGCATATACCTAGGTATATACGTATATATCTCACATACCTTACATATATACCTTACATATATACCTTACCTTACACATATATATATCTATACCTAGATATCTAACTATCTATCTAGCTATGTATATATCTATTCATAAATCTATCTCTCTCTCTCTCTCTCTAGATATCTATAGATATATATATAGCTATAGGTATATATATATATCTATACCTTAGATATATATATAACTATCTATCTATCCATTACCTACCTATCTATCTTATTATCTATCTATCTAATAATCTAACTATCTATCTAAATCTATATATCCATCTAGTATCTATATATATATCTTCCTAGCTAACTATTATCTATCTAATAATCTATCTATCTATTTATCTAGTATCTATCTAGTGCCTATCTAACTAACTATCTATCTAACTATCTAGTATCTATATAGATACCTATTTACCTAGATACCTATCTACCTATTTGTCAATCTATCTAGTTATCTATATGTCTATCTATCTAGCTATGTATTTAATCTATCTATCCAACTATCTAATACCTATCTATCTATTTAGTTATCTATCTATCAAACTACCTATTTACCTATCAATCTATCTATTTATCTATGTATCTATCTCTTTACCTAGCTATCTATTCATCTATCTATCCACCTAGTTATTAATCTAACTATCTACTAATCTATCTATATATATATATGTATACCCCTCTCTACCTCGCATTTGCTGCAGCTGCTGCCCCTTAACCTTGCTGCTGCTGCTACCTGGCTTCAAATTGCTGCTGCTGCTGCTTCTGCTGCCTGTGCTGCTACTGCTGCTGTTTATGCTGCTGCACCTGCTGCTATGGCTGCTGCACTAGCAGCAGCATGCTGCTGCTGCTGTTCCAATTTGCTGTCCCCCCCTTCTCTCATACACACACACACACACACACACACACACACACACACACACACACACACACACACACACACACTCCTATATACCTATATATATCACTATATATATATACATACATATATATATACATATATATAACTCTATAGATATATATATACACACTAACTTATATATATCTAACACACACACACTCAAACACATATCAATACACACACACATATAATTATACACATATATCTATATATATATATAAATACCCATATATCTATATATATATATATATATATATATATATATATATATATATATATATATATATATATATATATATATATATATATATATACACACTAATATATATACATACACTCACTCTCAAACACATATATATATATATATATATATATATATATATATATATATATATATATATATATATATATATATATATATATACCCTCACTCACACACACTCACTCTCACACACACTAGCACACACACTCTCACACACACTAGCACACACTCTCACAACCACACAACCACACACACACAACACTCATACATATATATATATAAATATATATATACATATATACACACAAACTCATAATCATATATATATATATATATATATATATATATATATATCAACACACTCACACACACTCTTACACATCTACATATATATATATATATATATATATATATATATATATATATATATATATATATATATATATACACATAGGCATATACATACACAAGCACATAGATATAAATACACACATATATATATATATAAATATATATACATAAACACACATACATATATATATAAATATATATATATATATATAGACACTTATAAATATATATAGAGAGACACAATACCACTCAACCACAACACACCACAACACGCCCCACTCACGCCCAACGACCCCGACACTCACCAACACCCTAAAATATATAAAATATAACTCAAAAACTCTAACACATACACCCCGATACTAACCCAATGTGCGCACAAGCCCGAAACAAGAAAACCAAGTCGAAATGGCCGTTCGGTCATTTCGACGAATACGCGGTACGCGGTTCGGAAAACCTCCTGAAACGTACACCAAACGAACTCGAAATTGGTCCAAAATTTACCCATGCGCTCTAAACGATGCCTAGATCCTAGAAAAAGTACTCCCGTATTGATTCTAGGTCCGTGGCAGAAACGCGCACGCACTTAGAATCGGCGACGACGAAAAGCCCTAAATTCGCCCGAAATGCCCGTTTCTCCGCGACACGACTTTTCGTGTCCGAACGGAGATATGCACTCACCCTGTAGACACCCGACAACGTCTACCTAGGTCAGTCTAAACTAGGGTATCACCCAAAATTGGGCCAAATTCGGATTCCACCAGAAATTGACACAAAACCTAGTGTTAAAGTCTACAAACACTACCAAACTAGTTTCAACTTCCTCCCACGGGTAGCCTAAGGGTCTAGGAAGATTCTAAACTATTAATTATACTATAAAAGAGTAATTACATAAGGAAATTTAGGATTTACCTCTTGGGAGTTGGAATCCCAAGCCAAAGTCTCCAAAATGCTCCAAATCCACCAAACCAAGCTTCCAAGCTCCCAAATCTAGCTCCAACACCAAATCTAAGCTCTACCCACCTAGGTTGGGGAAGAATGTAGGGTTAGGGTTAACATAAAAAAGAAGAAATGGAAGAAAGAAGGAAGAAAAATGGAGAAGAACTCACCTTGGAGAAGAAGGAAGAAGAAAGAAGGAGTGGAGAAGAAGAAGAAGTGAAGAAGAAGTGGAATATGAAGAAGAGAGGGGCTGAAGCTGCTGCTCACGGTCTGGGAACGGGAAAAATAGGGCCGGCCACTTATAATAAATGGGGTTACATAAGTCCAAATGACCAAAATGCCCTCCTAACTTGGGTTTTGGATTCCAAAAATACTCAAACTAGCTCCAAATCTCTCCCACTAACCCACTAAAAATATTATAAATATTCTAAAACCCAAATTAAATCTCGCAGGGGTGTGGGCTGGGTCGGACATGGGTCCACTAGGGTCTGACATGGGTCCAGGCTAGCTAAAATTCTAAAACAATCAATATAAAAATAATACAATCATTAATTAAATATAAATAAAATTAATTATAAATAATACACAATTAACTAAATTAAAAATAAAAAAATATTCGGCTCTGGAAATGGGGTGGTGACAAGCCTATCCTCCTTAGAAAATTTTGTCCTCGAAATTTAAAGTCAATCACACTCTTTCTAGGTCAAACCCCCAACAATCACAGTCAAGAAATTCTACCTATACAACATACAAGATTAGGGTCCTACTAGTCATGTTATCATAGTCTCAATCAGGGTCACTACACTATCTATCACAGCACAAAAGAAAAAATCTAATAGGTACTAATGAAGCACACCACAAGGAATGAAAAAGGACAGGAAGAAGAACAAAGAGACAGACCTGCTAACCCGACACCCGTAGCATCGGCCGACTCGACCGTCAACGCATAAGTCCTGCCCTGCTGGGGTGTATCCCTCTGCTGGTGCGGGATATGATGCTGTGCCACAAGTGGCCTAGCTCCAACTCTCTGATCCTGTGCTCCACCCAATGGAGGTGCAGTAGGGCAATCTCGTATTTGGTGAGCAGCGGATCCACAGAACAAACACACCTTCAGCCTCCTCCTACAAATATTCCAAGTGTGTCCTGCCTTCCTGCAGTAGGCACAAGTGGGCACCCTCTGATCCTGACCCTGTTGCGCTGCCTTCTGCACATAGGGACGCTTAGCAGGTCCCGCACTGCCACTCGCACTGCCTGAATCATCCCTGCCTCTCTTGGACTTGAGCTCCAAGTCATCCTCTGCTCTCTGAGCATCTCCTACTATCTGCTCGAAAGTCGCCTCGCGGTCACTCCTGGTCAAAGACTTGACCGTCATAACCAAGCCCTTGCGAAACTTCTTCGTCTTTGCTGCCTCACTCAAGCCATCTACAAATCTGCCCAGACGGCAGAACTCCGCTGCGTACTCGTCCACCGTCGTGCTCCCTTGGATGAGTGCCTCAAACTGGCTCTCCAAAACACTGAGCGCCACATCTGGGAAAAACTTCTCCTTAAAAAGCCTCTTGAAAGTCTCCCAAGTAAGCCCCGACGCCGCAATCCTCGTATCTGTGCGATACCATGTCAAAGTAAGGTCGAACATCTGACTGCCCGCTGCCCCTATCTGCATACTGTCTAGAATCTGCGCCAGCCTGAAGATCTCTTCGATCTGTTCTATCCAGTCATCCGCGTACAGGATCCCTTCTGTACTACGGAACTCCTTGGGCCGCATCATCTGAAAGTCAATGATACTACCCGGCCTCGGATGCTGAATCTGATCTGCCTGTGGCTGAATCTGTGCCACCCTATCCACTGCCATCATGGCCACCTGGTGGGCGTTCTCAATGCCCAGCCTTATCACATCCACCTGACGGTGCTGCGCGTCCATCATCTCCCTGAAGAACGTAAACAACTGTGTGGCATCTACTGGAGCAGGAAGTGGTGGAGGAACTACCGGAACGACTGGGGTAGTCCTCGGATCGACAGGTGAAGGAGGATCCCCGAGAGAAGCAAATGCTCCCTCAACCGCATGAGTGGTGAGTGGAGCGGTAGCAGCTGCCTGAATACGAGCTGGACGAGAGGTAGCAGACCTCTCAGTGGCAACTGCTGGAACGGTACGATGGGATCGTGTCTTCGGAGGCATCCTGAACACAGATCAAAAGAAGTCAATACGGTGCAAGATACGATATCATCAAAGAAGGACAGTAATATTTCAAAAGAAGCAAATTCAGAATAATTAGATTGGAATTGTTCCTAGTCGTGATTGAGTACACTCTCATCCTAGATCCTATAGCAGGCTCGCAGCAGTACAACTAAGTTATTGTACCACCACGATATCGTACTAATTGCTTATCGAGACCTGCATGGGGCCGCCACCAAAAATGTGTCACGACCCGCACCCAAAAAATCGGACATGAGTCGTGGGTACGTCCAGCCTACGCCGCAGCATCGGCGGTAGAACGTTGTCTAGGTCAACTATCTAGATAACTCACAAAAAATCTGCCATAACCTCTCCAAAAGGAGGGCAACCACGCAATCAAAATATAAACCTGTCAAGATCTCAACTCCAAACGGAGGAGCAATATCATAATGATAATCAAGTACTCAATCACGAATCTAAGCACGATAAGATAACAAGAAAGTCTAACAACTACAAAGTCTAACCAACAACAACTACTACAACAACCACAACATCAATAATAATAATACATCATCCAAAATAATATACAAACAAGGTCTCAATCCAAAACCGGAGACAAATCCGGTACTAAAAGCTAATAAAAACAACAACAAGGTCTTAGTGATCCCGGCTACCAACCCGAAAATTACCCCTAAGCTAGAGGGTCCCTGTCTGCACCGTCGACAGGCTCAGGTCCATAAAACATCGGACACCACTCCTCCGGATACTCTGAAAAATATGTCCAGTCAGGACTGGAGCAAGTACATCTCTAACAGCAGTTCCATTTAAATGATAAAAACTATAAAACAGTTATAGCAAGTAGAAAGAAGAATGAAGTAAGTATGAAACAAGAAAATATGTATAACTGGTGCATAAATGTAAAGATGCATGGATATCAGAGCAAGATAGTAATAACTGTAAGATACAAGAAATCTAAACTAAGAGTAAGTCTGTGCACATGAACGTGTGGTGAGTCCAGCATGAAATACATGTAGTGAGTCAAGTCCAGAAACATGTAAGAGAGACCAACAAGAATGCAAGTGAGTCCAGACTATAAAGAATAAACTCGGTGTCTTTGAAATACTTGTTTCGATATGTAAATGACTAGGGGTAAGTACGGCTCACCGCGCACTGGGTGCGCGGCTGCTATCATTCCAGATTAGACCAGAGGGAGTGATTCCTGATGATTCCAGGTGGGAATGTTTATATGTCTACTAGAGTATTTCCCTGCCCCGACTAATACAAGTGAATCCAAGACCCGACACGCAAATCAAGATGAGTCCAGCCTGAACATGAGTGATGCCTGTAGGTGATGCCTGTAGTGATTCCAGAATAGAGGCCAGAAATATAAAATGTACGTGTCGCAAGTAAATGAATCCAGAAATACCAGTCACTGTCCCGTGTTGTGCCAGAATAATCAGATGATACTATACTAGAAGCTGAATCATAATAATCATCAGATAATGAAAACTATCAGAGAATGTACTCGCCTGACGTCCTGAGCAACTGACGATCCGAACCGGTGTCGCAAGGACCTATTATGAAAAGCAAGGTTAAACAGGGTTCTAATAAGTTAAACATATATAAAATAATTAAAAATAGGCTTCTAGGGTCGTTCTAGGTCGAACGGGTCAAACCGGTAAAATCTGGTCAAAAAATCAACTATAGGTCCAAAAAGTCAACTCTTGGTCAAAACTAGTTCAAAAGTTGACTTTGGCGGTCAACCGAGTCAACTACGGTCAAGTCTGGGTCAAACTAGGGTGCTCCTAAAATTCTAGGTCAAACCGAGCTCATTAAGCTAGAAAACTCACAAACTCGCCTCCTTGAGATACCGGGATACCCTCGGTATCCGATACCTCAACCTAGGCTACGCACCCCGCCTATACCCTCTAAAACCTATGCTAGCACGCGTAAATATATACACATAAGCATATAAAAATCACTCCAATACTATTCCTAGGCTATTGCTCAAATACCCCGCTCGAAACTCAATGCCTTGGTTATCTTAAGGTATTGAGATACCCCTCTAAACTCAACCCGACTACCCCTCTAGCTAGCTAACTATGCATAAACATATATGTCTAGCTATAATCTAGGCTAAAATATATATATCTAATACATATATGCATATACCTAG